>JABUQX010093649.1:10000-63604 GCA_015478945.1 Trachelipus rathkii | reverse complement strand
AGGAATGTGTGATTGGCAGAGGCGAGAATAAAGGTTGCATGATAGGAGAGAAATGGCGGGGTTTGTGAGGGGGCTATGGTTTGGCCCACCTGGGCCGGATGAAACCCTTACATTGCGATTTACCATAGTGAGATCCGGTCGGGGTTTAGTACTGGCCATAGGCCTCTATCGCGTCGGTTCCTGCTCCCCATGACACTTGCAAATTAATACGCTCGAGGGTGGATTTCTTCCTGTGCGAGCTCTCCAAACAATTAATGTACAGAGCCGGAAGAGCTGGGGCTTTTCTTTTTACTCGGACATATCTTTATGCTACGTTTCTCTAATTTATATCAGTTTTACCTAGACCATCTTATTGGTTGTATTCTCTCTCCATTTATTATTTATTATTTATTATTCATTATTTACTTAATTATTATCTATGCTTAATTATTTTGATTTTATTTATTCATTTGTTTTTGCAAAATTCATTTAAAATACCAAAACTCTTCATTTTTATATTCTTTTGTTTTATGAGTTTCTTCTAGAGTTTAAATGTATCAGAATTGAAACTATAAAAGGCAAAGGGACGTATGTCACAAAAAGAGTATATTTTAAGAGATATTCAGGAAATTTTAAGTTTGTTGTTCATCAGAGAAGCCTAAATTTTTACAATATCAGGACAATCTTATGTACTTCTACAATATTATTATATTATTTGTATTAGTTGATTAATATTATTATTATGTATTATTATTATTATTATTAATTTTTATTTATTTATGATATTATTATTAGTATGTTATTATTATTATTATTTGATTATTATTAATGAGCAATAGATGAGTAACCAGTATGATCGTAAGATTTTTATATTCGTATTGTTTTTAGGATGTGTGGGACATTAAAAGGAAGATCGTGTATACGGACCCATGGAAAGTCTATTAAAAAAGGATTTAATAAGTTATTATGACTATATTTTTCTTTTCAGGTAGTTTTTATTTTTTTGTTATTTTGTTATTTTATGAAGTATTGTACTTCTCTCATTTTTAAAGTACTTGCACACATCTTATTGGCCCTTCTTCTCATTTATTATTAATATTATTTAATTAATTATTATTATTTATTAGTATTATTTTATTTATTATATTATTTTGGATTTAGCAAAGCAACAATAATTTCTTTATTATTTCACTTGTTTTATTAAAGAGGTGAAATTTAAAAGAAGATTTCATTGCCGGACCATTTGCAAAAACTATTAATAAAAGGCAAGTATATGCTGAAACATATTTTTTATCTTATTCAGGTGAAAATGTTTATTATTTTTTATTATGGGACATTTTTCTTTATATTAAGTATCGAAACATCTTATTGTACTTTCTCCATTTATAAAGTTTATACTGAACCATTTTTGATTATGTACTTTCTCATAATTTATTTTAATTTAGTAATATAGTAGTAGTTATAGTAGTTTGGTAGTAATAGTAGTGTGTCAAGGGGTGCCAAGTACTCTTCATTTTTTTTATCTAGTTTGGTTTTAGATTGGATGAAATAAAGAAAGATTGCGTGCCAGGTAGAACATTTGGGACAAAACTAAAAAAAGGTAAGCTTTAAAGTACTGAACATATCTTTTATCAGTCAGGAAGTAGTTTGGAAACTTTATAAACTTCAGCTTTTTAATTGCAAAAATCCCTGGGTTTCGTATTTAAATTTCTTCTGAAGATATTTGGTTAGGTATTTTTTTAGTTTGGGTATACCCCCGACAAGTGAGTGGTGTTGAAAATAATAAAATATGAATAAATTATTACTAAAAAAATATATTAATTGGTTAATTGAAAAATTTGATGAAAAAAATTGATGTGGTTTGTATTTTTAAATTTATTGAAAAACTGAAGTAGGAAGAAATTAAGAGTGAGAAATTTATTAAGTGGAATAAAATTGTTTATAAGGGGTAAAGGTTATGTGATAGTAGGGCACTGGAAAAAAGAATGTGTCAATATTAGAGTGGTTGATAATAATGAGGTAAGGTTTTGATATTATTTGTAGCGGTTAAAAGCTCTCTAAAAGGATGTGCTGAAAAAAAAATCCAATGGTTTGAAGGTGCTCATATAAGAAAAAAGTATTGCCCATTGGAACATATTTAAAACAAGGTTAAAAAAGGGATGGAGAAAAATAGATTTGTTCTATTGGCGTGCCATGAAGGAAGAGAGGTGACATGAAAATGTTTGTGGAAGCACAGGGAATGTAGACCTTACAAGGGAATGAAAGAATGCAATTCTGGAAGAAGATACGAAAAGGTTATTAGAGGAGAGAGACCAGGTAACGGTGGCAAGTTCTTTTTAATAGAATTGAATGAATAAAGGGATGGTATTCAGTGATTTGGAATGAGAGTAATGGATGTGAGAGTAGAGTTTGTGATAAGTGGGTAATAAAAGCCACTTCGAAATCTTGGTGCACACTATTTGTGATAAAAGGGAGAGGGTGAATGTGATGTTTTTGTGGGTTTTAGAATAGATAGTAAGGATGAATTGGCGATCTTTGGGAGGTAATTTATAGTTTGAGGAAAGTTGAGGATAAAAAGAATAATAAAAATCATGCATTGGGTTTACAATGAATTTACAGGTGATAATGATCACAAAGAATGGGGCGAGTTGTGACGTGTCATAATGGTTATACACGATCGGGGGCATCGGGTTGCTAAGAAGTGGTAGAGGGGCAGTCAAGAAGTAGCCTTTAATATAAGGACAACTGAGCTAAGGGGAATTGTAGAAATAATTGGGTATAACTATAATGTAGTTTTTTTGGGAATAAACACTTGCTGTATTTTTAGTTGAAGATTAGAAAATGTAGACACAAGTCCCTTAATTAGTTACTCGGCTAACAACGTAGTTACCTGTATTGAGTAACGGAGTAAATTTTTTACTATTGAAATCAAAAATTTTCCAATGAATTTGAGAAAAGTAGAGCCTTGCAAGAATGTTATAGCAGGATTAAATCGAGATATAGGTTAGCAAGGACTTGATTGGAAGATATTGAATGAAATCAGAACGAAACCATCAGTATAGTGAAGCGTATGCATTTCCTTATATATCCAGATGTGGAGTATTCTAACAAAAAATATAAAAAAAATTTCACTAGTTAATATATAAGGTTTATGATCATATAAATAAATAAAAAGTGAATAAGTTATTTATAACCAATAATAAGGTTGCTCCAAATATAAGCTATCGCTACCCGCCCTGTAGTCTCAGATCCTGGTTTGCTAAATACTTAACAATAAGCTCTAACTATACTGGAGGAAGTATATGTCCAACAGTCATTCAATTTATTTTCTCTAACCTTAAACCAAAAAAGTCTGAAAAGCACCAAATCGACATCTGATTTACTAGACCTTCAGCACCTACATATTAACAAGATGTGTTTCAAAATTAAAATAAAACATTCTTATATCTTTCTCTCGTATCCCCCTCTCACCCCCCCTCCTGGCTTTTCTCGGCTCCCCCCCCTCTCTTTCTTCTACACATTCTTTATTCCTTTTACATCCACTCTATTTCTTGGTAATTACATCTGTCATTGGTTGGTTTTCTTTGTATCCAACCCATTCAACCATTAAAAATCTCTTGAGTTTATGCATTCATCCACTTTTTAATCCATGTTATATCTATCCTTATAAGAATTTACTCCGCACAACTTGATGTCGCACATAATTGGCGCTTTTCTTTAAAGTTCTACTATACGTGAAGTATTACAACAAATCCAAATCTATCACCCAAAATTTATCATTTCCAAACAACTTCCAGAGTTTTATATGAATTACCTTGCTGTGACTTCCTTCAATAAAAACGCAAATACGAGCCATCGAGACTTCTTGTGCAACTCTTTCTCTACATTACACTAGTGACCTTTCACAAAAAAGCAATCGGACATCTATTCCCTTTTATGGGTCTATTTCAAGCAAACAATATATTGCCCAATGGACTGAGACTAACCAGAATACTTCCATTACCCATAGGAAAAGGGCCATTCGCGTTATACACCCTCCACTTGGGGAATCTCTACCGGCTGGCGCTACTCACGCCATCCATTCCCATACCGGAATTCGGCGTCTCACTCTCTATCGTCAAATCAACATTTATTAATTTCCTTCAAATTTTTTACTCTTTCTCCCCCTTGGACAAAAACCTACGTTCTATCGCTCACATTAAACATAGATCCGCCCTCGTTTGTCCACTCAACCAGTTTATTTGTCCGACCAGTGACCTATACGTAGTTAACTCCTTCCTTTTCATCTCTCTATCACCAAAAAAAAAATCCTTTTTATCAGGGACACAATTACCCAACTCTCCACTGATAAGTTATCTTGTTCCAAACCTATACCACCATCTTTGTTCATGATATATTTCCCACACCTTTATATTTATAATCCTCTGGCGTCTTCTGACCCTAGTTTCAACTTCTTTATTATTCTTTGACTGTCAATGACAGTATTCACATTGTAAAAGTTTTAGAAACCACGGCAAAACAAAAATCAATTTACACTAAAGACAATGTATCAACATAAATTAAATCCCAAACAAAACGATCTTTCCCATTTTTCCACATAAACAACGCAGGTTCGTCTACTTTTCACACCTCCTTAGTTCAATTACATCACTAGACTTACTTTTTCAAAATTAACTAGAACTCTTGCAGGATTCTTTTTTTAATCCAATACAGTCTATTTTTTAATTTTCCACCGGTTATGTAGCCCTTCTTCTTTTGCTTCTCTTGGCTAGCCTTTGGGCAAACTCAACGTCTTCCGATTCCTGACCCTGCCTCCGTTGTAATCAAAGCAATTTTGCTTTATTATTGAGTAACAATTCTCACTCTCTCGATGTCTACAATCTTAATAAACACATCTTAATACTTCACCCCGAAAACGGAGCTAAGGCTTCAGTGTTGTTAAGTCATCTATTTCTTCTTTAAAAAACCTCCTCGTCAAACAACCTTTGCCTTTACACACTCTTTCTTCTTCTTTCATTTTCAGTGATAAACCCAACCTAGAGTCTAACACCTTACCCTATTCCCTTTACCTTTCGAAATTACATTCGCTTTCCAGTTATTCAATTGTTTGCATACTTGATGCCTTTAAAACACTTTCTTTCATCCCAGTAAGACAGCCATATTCCTCTAGATCAATCATTATACCTTCTTATGGTTATGTAATCCAGCGAAAATCCATTCAACTTGCAATTCCCCACTTGCTTTGCGTTTTTGATCTTTATAAGAAACAACTTCAATTTTACTTTACTTTATGTAGAGCATTGCAAAGATATATAATATTCTCTCTTCATCAGTACTAAGATAAAATGAGAAAACGCTTAAGTACAAAGATGACAGTTTTTTTAAACCTTAATCTTAAATTTTTATATATGAGAATTTCTTCTCTATTTTTTATCCTTCTTTTTCTTACAACTACACTCTTATACTTTTTATCCACATTACAATCTTCAATACTTTTTATCCACATTACAATCTACATCTCTATACTTTTTATTCACTTTACTTTACACTATTTGTCCTTATCCATCCTCCATTCTATCCTATCTCCATCCAGATATTATCCATTTAGTATATTCCCCTGCTTAACCTTGTAGAATGCCAACCCAAGCACCTCTTCCCTTTAAAAGGTCCCTCTGTTTTAAATATTTGTCAATCACAATTATTTGAAAAATTAATTCTCACCTTGGATTTCAAACCATTCTTATTTTTTAATGGTTCCTAATTTTCTGGGCCCTTCATAGGCCTTTTTTATTCCATATATCCCTCTTGTTGGGAAATGTGTATTAAATTCTCTAGATTTTATATTGCCATCAATGGTTTCTTAAAATCCTTCTCTTTCAAAAACCAGGTAACACCCATACTAGCCTCTTCCTCAGTCGTATTATTATGTTTTCTATACTATCGATTATTCCAAACAACAAATATCGTATTACTTAGTGAATACCCCCTTCTATTCAATTAACTATTCTCAGCTACTGACCAAAGTGAGGTGGGACCCCCCAGAAATTAATTTAATTTTTTTTATTTGTCATATTTATAAAAAAAAAAATAAAAAAAAATAAAATAAAAGTTTGATTATCTTTATTTTTCAATCTCTCGTTCGTTACTATCTTTTTTATAAGACATTTCTTTTTTTTCCGTTGACAATTTACTCACGGACTTTCGTAAGCTGGCAAATTTATTAACCTCGCATTGAGATTTAATATTGCTTTGAAACTTTTATCACACCCTTTTCATTTCACTCACTTTTTAAACTCTCAATCCGTTATCGCTCAAGAAGCATATTCAGAGGGGCCCCAAATTTACACTATCCACTCTATAAACACTTTATTCAAACATTTATTTTTGGATTCCTTACTTCTTCAGCTAAAACCTGGCTTGGGACTAAATACCTGGTACACAATTCACCATCAAGAAACCTTCATGGACCTCAATATCCCCTAAATCTCATAGATTACTGTTTTTCCATTAAAACCCCTTTGGCAAAGAGGAAATAAAACCAAACTAAAAAGTTCTATCTATGGGTTCTTCTTGATATTTACATTACTTTTTATATTTGCTTTTAAATTCTTTAATCAAAAAATCTAAGATATCAAAAGATTTCTTTTAATCAAATCCAACCTCAATTCCGCCTAGTGGATTTGGCCCAAATTGACAAATGCATCTTCTGTATTATATTGACTTCTCTCTCTCACTTTCAATTTCCAAACCTATCTCCTAATTCCTTAAACACCAAAACCTTTTTCTTTTTTCTTTATTACTCCCGATATTCTAAGTGCCCTTTCCATTCACTAACCCGGTTACTATTATAGCCATACTGGGTCGTCCTCTTTCATCATTTTCATTCTTTCTTCAAATTTTAAGTTCGCAATTCCAGGTTCTTTAAAGAGATTCTCTTAACATACAAGGTATTTTCCCCTATAACCCACCTCCTTCTTAGAAAAACTTTTTACCTCCAATAAGCACGGGGTATATCGTCTTTTTACAACCTTTTTTATATCGTCAAAAAACTAATCAACATTTAAACTTCCAATTGATTCAAACTTTTTTTCCTTTCTCCTATCCATATTTCCTATTACTCTGCCTTGAAATTTTTTCCCAAATTTTACCATTTTCGAACACCTAGTATTCAGAACAATTGGCACATACTCATATTTTTCTCTCATCATCTTCACTCTCCCTTCATTCCTCATTAAGTTATACACTGTTTCCTCCTCTCATTTCCTCATTCATCATCTTCTAAAAAACATTACACACCTTTTTTTGTCTCATTTTGTAACTGTATATCTCTACCCACATAACCACCTCTTTCTCTTTTACTCCTATTCTGATCTCTTTCAGGACAATTCGCACCAAAATGATACAATGACCCACAAACCACACATTGCATCACTTTATCATACATGGTTCCTTTATTCAAATGTCTTCCATCAAACCATTGTTCCCTTTCTTCGGTCTGCTCACGTCTTTCATTAGTAGTAACCCATCCACTTCTTCTCTCAACACCCTTCTTCCCTAGACCCTCACACAAACATTCAACATATTCTTTAAATATTTTTAAACTCCCACGCCCCCTTTCCACAATAAGCAAAGTACCATTTGTTATCTGGTTACTATCCATATTGCTTCCTCTAGCAAGTGTTAACACTTCATATCCTCACCCCAATCAATCTTTTCCCAAAATTGTACATTGATTCTCGACCAAACTTCATAAATGTGTTTACATATTCTCTTTATTTTGTTCAAACCATCTTCTCTTAATATAAAATAAAACTTCGGAAAGTATATAATTAAAATATTTTGTCTCTCTGTTGCTCCTTTCCATATCTTTTGTCCAATTCATTCAAAATCTTTATCCGATCCTCTTTTTTTTTCCAAGAAACTTTTTTCCCCATTTGATATCACAATACGCTCACTTCCGCAAAAAAGCTTTTGATCCCGAAACTCGACCAACAATGCTTCCGGTTGCTGAACCATTCAACATCTCTTTTTACTCAATCCACCTTGGTGTACCATACGAATCAACCCCATATTCATATTCAATACTTCATAACTCACATTCACATTTACTTTACAAATCCCTTTGAAAGTATGGGGAAGCATAACCCCTTCTTATTTCATCCTCTTCCCTAAACATTTCACCACCGTTTCACCTTACTCTGTTTGGTCACTCGGCTACCCGAATAGCTAAATCCAGAACGCAAAACCCCAAAACATAAAAAATCTCCAAACGTCGAGGATGGTAACAGGGACCATACGCTCTTTGCTACTACTGACTAAATAGTATGACCATAAGTTATAAGTTTCTCTCCGGAGGACCTAACCAAAAAACTCAACAAGCCAGCACAGTCACCTATATTATATATACCACCCAGATGTGAAGTATTTCGCAACAAAAAAAAAAAGAAACTTATGTTTCCTCAAATATTAATAATAACCCTTTGGCTTGCTCCTAACGGCGCAAGACTTGTCCCTGAGCACATGTGCTACGCACGCCCAGAGGGCTCGTTTCGCTCGCCCCGAGGAAAACCACGCAGAAAAAAAACACTTGATGACAAATATTAGTGAATAAAAACCGTTACCGTTTTTTCTGTGCTGTTTTTTTTAATAGGTACTACGTATTAAAAAATGCATAAGTAAAAAAAATAATTTATTAATAACATATTGTTCATTGAAGAATTATAGGAAATCAAAAGTGGCATCCGGCACCGTAATGGCGGGGACGTGATGGCTCAGGTTTCAAAAATATGGGTTGCTCCACATCTTCAACAATCGATACGGGAAATTTTTGGAAAAACGTTTTTTTGCATGTTTAAAATTTAATATGATATTAAGATGATTATACAAAAACTCAATAAGGAAATAAGTTATATAAACAATAAAGTAAGTCTCCCAAATAGGCTTCGCTTACCCCTCCCTGACGTAGTTTTCCTGGTTTTTGTAAGTACCAATTAGGACTTTTTAGTCAAAGTATTTCAATCTTAATTTCATGCTAGAACTCCTTACAGACAAAAAGAAACTGAAAAGGCACAGATTATAATTAAAAGCGCCTGCCTCCAAAGGGACCCTCACTCTTTAAGATACTAGAAATGTTTAAAACATCAGAAAAAAAGAAAAATTAATAATGATTGCCGAATAGTTGAAGGGCGATATGATGATAATTAAAATGGAAAGACAAATTGAATGGTTTAATATATCGTTAATTTACTGCAAGAACGACATAGAGTTAATATTTGATTTTGAAAGGGTCTTTAATTTTTATATGGATACAGGCTGTATGAAGAATTAGAGGAGTAGAAAATGGTCATTCTTGGAAGGTGTTAAGGGGACTCTATTGAAGGAGTACAAGGGGAATGGCAGGGCTGCCCTGGATTTATTGTACGCTGCACAGTAATGAATTTTAGGTTTTTGTGTTTAGCCGTAAATCTAAAAGGAAGTTTGAGCAGTATTGGGTTAGAGGAGTTTTACAAACAGGGTGAATGTAAAAGGAGTGGTTTGGAAAAGTAAAAATTAGGTAAGAGTAGGTTTGATGGTATTGAGTGGGAGAGTGCGCCGGCAATGTAATATCATGTTGGGAGTGTTGTGTGACAATTGGCAACAAAGGTATCTGAGTGTTTAAATATTTAGGCTATATGTTGGATGGATAAAAAGGGAAATTGATTGATTCAGAGGTGTATGTAGTAAGGTTGCAAGATGGTTGTGCCACACCAAAATTCCTTGTGGATACAAAAAGGGATTAAGTATTGAGGTGTGCTTGGGTTTTGTATGGATACAGAGGGTATTAGATCTATGGTTTCAATCTGTTTACGATTATGGGGTGGGACAACTTTTATTGGGAGGGTGTTCATGTGTTCCGAGAGAAATTGATGAAAAAGAATTCGATCTTTTTTTGCTTTCTTTTGGGTGTGTAAGAAAGGCTTAAAGAGTGGAATAAACGAAAGTATTAAAAAAACATGGTTTGGTTTGGGTCATAGTGGACCACAAAGGATGGAACCAAGTATATTTCAGTTACGGTTAAAACGGCATGTCTACTAGTGGTAGCTGGTGCTTGGAACTTGGGACCGGCACTTGAAAGGTTGGATTGAGAATTAAAAGTAATTGTATTGAAGGAAAGAAAATGGTTAGAGGGCACGAAAGGACAGAAGGGTGGCGTAAATGGAGGGGTTTTGTACCCGGGTATTGGGGTCGTGGTCTGGTCCAGGCGTTACTGAACCTCCTTAACATTTAACGACGGCATTTTACCGATTAGTAGAGTGGATGGTCAAAGGATTAAGCGGGGGGGCGGTGGTATTTCCTTCTTCTGCTCGGCCTGCCAATGTCTTAAGCGGTTACTTCACAATTCTGCTGTTCCTCCATTTCAACTTTTTTGTTTTCCGCTCTATGCTTGTCTCACCCTCAAACCTTCCCAATCCTTGGACAAAGGAACATAGTAGATGACGATTTTATATATTGTTGTGCACAAATGTCCAAAAACACTTCTGAAAAATTGCAGTTACTGGCACATAAGAAAACAGGCGGCAATATGGACCCTAGCTTCAAGGTTTTAAATACCGGAAAAGCACGAATGTGTTGAGAAAGTTATAATTTGATTCGGTTGTTTTTGGCTAAATGTCTTGACTAGTTTATTATTTAAATCTTAACTTTAACCTTCGCCATTCATCCGTGGGTTTTGATATTTCAAACAAACGATATTATAATTTTTGACTTTTTTTTTTCCTCCCTATTTTTTTCCACGCTTACATTGTTTTATTTTTTGTTTTTGTTTTTATCCACATAGCAATCATTGGAGAAGAAAATGCATAAATACACTAAAAAGAGAAAAGGTTATTTTTATTATTATATCAATATTATTATTTCACTGCTATTATTTATTATTATATTTAGTGGTAGTAAGTTAGTATGTATTTATGTTCTAAATCGGTCAATAATAATTAAAATAGTAGTAATTACACTGCGAGCATTTGTCATATTTTTCAACTATACTTTAAGGTTTTCAGCAAGGGATGCAGATAGCTAAAATATGAAATTGAGATCGTTTCAAGTGAGGGTGAAAGGACGGTTTTCCACATGAACGGGGGAGCCATTATCTGGGAAGGGCTCTATCCAGTCGAAGAGACATATAGGAAACCAAGAAAACGACACCGCCCACGCAGACAAAAACCTATTCGTCTTCGTTGGATGGAGATTCTGGAAGGAGAATAGGTTAACCCAAAAGGAGTTATTACACTGTCGGGGCTTTGTGGCTTCAAGATAAAATTTTTCACCGTACTTCTAAGTACTTTTTCATGAATAACATAATGTTTACACGAGTTACCTCTAGAATTTGTTCAAGTACTACAAGTTACATTTGTCATCAAGTACAGTAACTTTACTCGAACAACTTGTCATTCATATTACGTAGCTAATATTATACTATAATACTAATAATATACTACTAATCATAATATAACTAAACTATCATATTATATATATTATATATATATATATATATATATAATATATATATATATATATATATATATATATCATATATATATATATCATCATTCTCACCCACCATCTTCTATCCCACTAAGAATATGGAAAGTGGTAAAATGTGCGTAACATGGGCAACCGGAAACAGAAAATTAGCAGAAGATTATAATACAAAAAATTATATTGATTAGCTCAAGTATGAAAAATGCAAATTCTGGGCCCACGCCTTCATCACCCCCCTTTTATAACCACTTAGTGGAGAAACTCCGTCGACAGCAGATAAAATATCCACGCCTAGAGCTCTCCACGGGACCGCCTGATTAGACCCCTCACTATTTGACTTCTTCGGTCAATGTGGGGTTCATTCCTTTGGCCCAGGTTGGGGCCACAACCCATACCTCCTCACAAAAAACCCATCATTCACTCCTGTTATGCACTCTTCTTCTCGGCCATTTTTGGAAACTTTCACATTTCTTTTTCCTCAAGGCCATTTAATTTTCTGCATCTCGAAATACCACTTTTTTCTTATCGGTTTCTCCCATCCGGAGCATCGTTCCCCAACCCACACTCCACTAATATCTCCGTTTAACCGACCGGAACTTATCAAAACCTTAGTTTTATAAACACATGACCTAAACCTACTATCATTTCAATGTACTTTTATTTATTCTCTCATTTATCCCTTTTGTCACACCACACAATTCTCTTAATAACGTTCATCCTCATTTATCATTTTCTTTTTCACACCCTAACACCTGCGCACTAAGATTGTCCATTCTGAAAACATTATGTACTTTCAAATCTTATAAAACCTCTCTATTTTTTCCAGTGACCATAATGTTCCACTACATTGATAACATTAACAACGGGTAACAAATAAACCTTCATGTAGAAACCTTTGCGCACTCAAGTCTTAGTCCCTTTACCCATCCACCAAACGATTTTTAATTGGCAACCAGCCACCTTAGAGGCCATTCACAAGCTTCCTACTTACCCACTCTGCCATCATACCGTTCCTTTTTCATTTCAATAATTGATATTTAAATTCAAATACCTCTTTCCCAGTCTGTTCACCATCTAAAAAAACATTCACCAACCGAGGGCACTGTTTTCCTCACCACAAACCATTAGCCTTACTTTTCTTATCTATACGTTTACTTTCAAACCACCTCCTTTTACACATCCTAGCGAAATTTCTCTACCAGTCATCTCAAACTTCGTCAGAGATTCGCCACACAAAAAACCAAAATTCATTCCTCATTATAATAGGTTAGGGAATACGCTCCCTCTCTTTCCATTCTCCCTATCACTTTCTAAACCCACCTATCCCTTTGGTCACCCACCTACCTCTAACACTTCTATATTAGTTAACCTTTCAAATTACATAATACAGATTGGAATCGCCAAGGAGGGACATTTAGCACATTCCCTAGTCCTCACTCACGCTAATTAATTTTTAAAAAAAATCCCCACATTTTACGACTCGAATATTTCTTACACAAACGCCTTTATACAGCTTTAAAATCCATTCAATCATATACTTTTTGGATTCATTCAAGAAAGCTTTATCACCAAACACCATATCACTAACCACCTTGGCCATTAGAGTTCCACAATTTAAAATTTTACTATCTCTGCGTCTAGGTTTGCAATCCATAAAACCAGAAATACATAAATTTATCTTATCCTTTTCCTCATTATTTTCTCATTCATTTGTTTTCAATGTAAAGATTTATCTTGATCCACACATCCCTCTACCAACTTGTTTATAACAATCGGGCAACCTCATGTACTTCCCCAAAATGCAGATGCCTCTCAGTCAGTTTCGAGGCGCTCTTTCAGACCAACTAATACAGCATATAATCTTCCCTAAAAACCACTCCTCAATAAGAAAACTAATTACCCTATAAATAGCTTACTAGTCTACTTCATCCCCCTCTATTCCCCCCTCCACCCTTTATTATAAGCAGTGGTTATAATATATGTCTTCTCCAATCTCGCTCGGAAACACATCCTCCATTAAAAACGTCTTTTCGTTATAAACTTTAAACGCAATCAGTTCACGCATATACTCGCCTCATATATATATAATATATATATATATTATATATTATATTATATATATATTATATTATAACTTTTATAATTTATACTAGTATTAATTATATTATATATCTAATAGCATATAGATACCTAATATAATTAATATAGTACTCATATAATATACTTATAATAATATATACTATATATTATAATATATATAATAATAATATATACTATAATTAATAACAATATCAATATATAGGTTAATAAATACTAATACTAATAAATACTACTACTAATTAACTACTCATTTCAATGTGATACTTAATAATATATTCATAATATATACCTATATATATATATATATATATATATAATATACTATACTTATATTGCCATTTAATACTTACTCATGAATCTTATAATATAAATAATAATATTACTATTATTACTTTATTTATATTATATATATATAATATATATTACATCAATCATAATAATATCGTATTTATTTATATTTATTAATATAAATAATATTATTAGTACATATATTATATCACAGTATAATATATACTCATAACTATATACTATAATTCATCTTTGTATATAAACTCCTATATTTATATACTACGAATAATATATATTAATACTATATTAATTTAATTTATACTACTTAATATAAAATACTTTATATATAATACTAACGAACATATGATATCAATATATACTATATCATATGATTTATATCATATATCATATACTTTACTTATATACTATATTCATCATAAATACAGTCAATTAAACTCTATATACTAACTTAATAATATTAATTTATTAATTTATATATATATATAATTATATATACATTCAATATATATATATATATGTTATATTTACATTACAGTATTACTAATATATATAATGCTAATGGTTCTTGATGCGACATATACGGAAGATATTAGTTTTCCTAGAAGAAATTTTAGTAACGTTAGCAGATTTAGCCAACGGGTGGTGTAAGAGAGAGGGCTGGTATCTTCGATACAACATCATAACAAACGATACGATAAAGAGCTAAAGGTTATTGGTTGTGAGATAGAAGCGACAGCTTCCCTCTCTGTGTGATTAGTTTATGCTAACGATTTAGTGAGCAGCCCTGGATAACAAGTATTGAGTTTTAAAACTTTTTAGCGAATATAATCCATGTTTGAACCGCACAATACGCGGATAGATTAAATGATGGCGGACAAGTAGCTAGTGGAAACGCAGTTCTGGGTGGATTGCCAGGAAGGAGGCTGGTAGCAAAATCTCTAATATCCCTTAGCGGGATGTAACAATGGAGGACTAAGTTCTTGATTGTCGCTGCTATGCTTCTTACTCGTAAAACGAGGTCTATGTTGTTCATCCTTTGTAGAATATACTGTATAAGCAAGTATAAAGCCCAATAGGTTGGACTATGCGTCTGGGAATAAAGGATCGCTAGTAGGATCCTAAAAGTACAATTGTGTTCAGAATGGGGACAATTCTTATGGGGCGTGTGTAGGTGGGAGAAGAAATTGATAAAATGATGGGAATGAACTGTATAAATTACAGGAGTGTATGGCACCTGTGGCTGTTGGAAATACAAATGCATACAAAGTTATGTTGAGTTACTCGGTTTGTGGTACATGTGTGATCTACTGAACAAGGAGGTGTATCAGATACGGTGTTTCTAAAGAGGCAACTCGATTATTACGGGCGCTGAGGTGTGCTTGGGAATCGACACTGGCCTCTGGCGCGGACCGCACGTAAAAAGTGGGTATTAAATTCAGCATAAAAAGATATGTCTGGGGTAATGTGGCAAAATGTAAAGTTTGGCTAACCCCATCCATATAATGGACAGAGAAGAAAGGTGCATTTAATTAGGGAGTGAAATGCAGGTTTTTGGAGAGGAGTGTTATGGATAGCCAATTGGCCCACCTGGGGCAAGGGTGACCCCGACATTGGGCGATGGATGCCATAGATGAGCGGGTTCGTCGGGAGTGTCCCGGTGAAGCTTTTAAGGCGGTGGATTAGTTGCTGAACTGCGGCCGGCTTCTGTCAAAACTAAATATGGTATAAAGGGTCGAGTAAGGCTGGGCTTCTCTTTTCTATACTCTTCTGGCTTTTTCACGGATGCACTTGATTACGCACCTTACCCCCATGTTTGGGGGAAAAACACAAAGGGTTGTTGATGTGACTGATGATTAATTAATATTATATAAATATATATTTAATATACTATAATATATATAATACTACATATATATAAATTATTATATACAAGCTCTATTTATATATTATATTTATTATATAGACTATATATATAATTATACTACTTTATTATATTATTTTATATATATTTATACTTATATTTAATATACGGAACATTATCGCTTTTCTACATTACCCTTCATAAATGGAAAATTTATTATACTAATACATACTATAAGAACATAATAATTCTATTCAATACGTAAGGACAAAATGATATACAGAAGAAAATCAAAACATAAATCATTATTTGGCATTACGTTATATATAATGTCCCAAAAAGTAACTTGCAAAGTTATCCTAACGCAACGACAGGTACCAAGAGGAGAATCCTTATAATCATATTTCACTTCCCACTGGTTTTAGGGAAAATCAAACTCCAAAAAATTACTTACTGTACATAAGACTTGTCACTTCGAACCCAACGACACTGATACCACGTTTCGGGGAAGGAAAGAGTTAAGAAAAATGACAATTAGAATTGGGTTAAAAAACAAGCATTTACATAACTCACCCAAGGGAATAGTTGTTGGTACCTTTTTTTCTCTAAATATTATACATGTTATAATAGTTTCACTAGCAGGTTTTTTCTTGTTTTATTCACAGGATTACTGGGGCCACTGGTTACTCGAATTTTACCTGTGAGGAGAAGCCTTCCGCATTGAATAGAGGACCGGGACCTCGAACAAAAAGGCCCTCTGATGATCGAGAAGATAATGGAACTAACACAATTACGAGGACCTTGTGAAAAAGGGTGGCCCATATCGCACGATACGAGACTTCGAAAGAGTTTCTCTCTCGAGATAGATGGATTATTGAATGCATGCCTAATGAGAGAGTTCGATGACAGATTAGTGGATCGATTAGAGACTCGAAAGGAGGGTTTCATTCAATAGGATACTTCTAGGATAAAACGATCTTAGAATTGCCCTATAATGAGAAGACGAATTTGAGTAAGATTTTAATGAACTGCGAAAGGAGGGATCCGGAAACGAGGTTTTCCTCTTTTCTGATAGAGATTCTTGAATGGGTGCCTAATCAGAGAAGAATTGGCGATTAACGTGGACCTGCGGATAGAAACTTTCGAAATAGCGGACGGGTTTACTTCTTCGAGATAGAAGGATTATTAAAATATTTTGCCCCCTAATTTGAGACGAGTTTTCACGAGAGGATAATTACATGACTGCGATAGAAGGACTTTCGAAAAGGTGCTCCCACGTGATTGAGGCATAATTCTTTGGAATGGTCTTATTTAAAGAGGTTTTCAAAAAGATAATACTACCTTCTGACCACGATAGAGACTCAAAGATCATTACCATTCATTGGAACTTCCAACATGGGCAAAAAGAAAGAAAGAATACTAAAAGCCCTACGCCGGTGCCTTCTAACGAGAAACGAAAAAATTACTGAATTGTAGCATGGGTCGGTGGATCGGAAAGTTCGTTGTATTAAATCTTGGCGTTAATCAACTGGTCTTACATTATTTGATTATTATTAACTTTTTTTCATATACTATTTAAATTTTCTCTCTTCTTCTCTCTTACTGCCTAAATTTCTAATGTTTGTTTTTATTTTGTCTTAACCTCTGTATCTTTTTCATCTCTCTTACATAGTTCATCGTATTATTTGGTATTGATTCTATAGGTTGGAAAGAACATCATTGAGTTAGGTTTAAATTTGACTTTTTGAGTTGTTTCCTGCATTTGTTGGTGTTCTATTCGTGTTTATCTTTAGAAGATTTTAATGCATGCATGTTTAGACGAGTTTAAGAGATCTTGATACCCTCCATCTTTTGTAGAAAGAAATTAATGGTTTAACACACTTAATAGACCTCAGTGCGATCATTTCTGCCCTTCGTTAAGAACATATAGGTCGAAAACAAAAAAATGGTGGTTACCAACAATTTGGAAAAACCTTGTTTACCCATTTCAGTATTTACATTTGCTAAATAATTCAATTGCTATAGATTTATGGAAAATGTTCCAACATGTAATTTTCGATCGTATCTTCCTCTCAAATAGTGTCCCTCTTTGCCTACATACAAGCAGGCTCCCTCGGGGCAGAAGCTTCTAAATGGTTTTAATTAAGATGGGCAACTCAACAACTACCAATGCTCAGTTCACATTGATAATTAAATTTAATTATTTTCTTCAGCTTTATCACAATTGCAGGTAAGTTTATTTGTAAAACTTTCTTATCTTGTAAGGTTTTTATGAACTCGGATTTTGAAAAGTTGGTACAAGGAATAATCATACGTAAACCTACTTCAGAACAAATATAAATTACACTTAATACACACGCCAAGATCTGTGAAAACATTACATTTTAAAACTCCATCATAAACTGTACAGAATCTATATATTTAAGAATTAACAACTATAGTGGGATGCTGTTTTTTGTTTATCGCTATTAACTAAAATCAGTACACTTAAATGGTTAAAGAATAGTCTTATTTTCCTTGCCCAAAAAAAAACCTATGCATGTAAGTTAGTTAACAAAATTATTTTCTCAAAAGTTTGATACAAAAGTCACGGTATTAACAAAATTCATCATTTGCGACAACAGATGCAAAATTTTGCAAAATAAGGGAAATTAACCATAATCTATATACTCTTCGTGCCACACTCTAAAACGCGATTATAATATGGAAAAAAATCTATAATGCTGCCGCCAAACCAGGACTTCAAAACTATCAACCCCCAATATATAAGTTCACTAACTATTATATATACGTATATACCTACTAGTATATATATATACTATATTATTATATATACTTTATTATATACTTATTATATTATACCAATTATACCAATATAATTATAATTATATGAGTTCATGTACAGGGCCCCACCATGGCCCACAGAGAAACAGCCACACTGGAATTTGGAAATAATCAACTACGTGGGGTGCGGTCTTAGCTTTCAACATATTTAAGTTGTCAAAGAAAATTTTGAATTGGGAGATAATTAAATTATCGGTCAAAAAATTAAAATAACTAAAATAAAAATGAGAAACCTAATAATAG
This sequence comes from Trachelipus rathkii, assembly GCA_015478945.1. NCBI lineage: Eukaryota > Metazoa > Arthropoda > Malacostraca > Isopoda > Trachelipodidae > Trachelipus > Trachelipus rathkii. The sequence goes on along the minus strand of JABUQX010093649.1, from coordinate 44,751 downwards.
TTATACGTTTATTATACTGCATAATACAATCACAGTTGTAAGGAATATTCATTAATGAGAAAGATAGAAGAAAAAAACATAGGAGCTGTTATTTTTATCTTTCTCGCGAACTTAATTAAACATTTAAGAAGAGGGTACATGTTCATTAATAGTAATTCCTCTTTATAAATTTCTCAAAACTTGTAATTTCGTAAATATATAGTCACCTTGCCCAGGTCTACCTACGAATTTTGCCATTGTATAATAAATAATTTTCGACTCCTCAATTTTGACGGAAGCGTACGCTTCATTTTCAATGTTGTATCGTATGGAAGGGGAAAACCATCTACTTCTTTAAAAATCTACAAGATACCATCAAAGTGAATTTTCAGATATCCAAAAGTTTTTGAAAACTACGTGTATCCGAGCTTTAATAAAGGATCAGTCAGGCCAGAAGTAGTCTACGGGATATCCATATGGGTAGGTAAGTCTTCCGTAACGAGAGAGTTCTAATTGTTTTGATCTTGGTTTCCCCATCTCTTTCTGTTACTTTCTTGTTCCGGACGAATTATTTTGTTGTTCATATATGGGGAAAGCAACTCGAATAGTTCTGCGACCAAAATAATTTGATGATCTTACTCTCTCTCTAACCCTCCCTGACTTTTCCTTTTCTAGTTGTTTCTAAAAAAACCAGTGGTGTGTTGCATAATGTTTTGTCTCATTTTCTAAAACTCTTTTTTTTAACTACTCCTCTAATTAGAACTTTATTCCACCTGTCTTACTATGCCAACGCGGACGTATACCCTTCCATTATTTTTTTATGAATTTTGAAAGGACTTCACCTAACAGCAATTAAGCTCTTGCTTGAACAGGTTAGTCTAATATAAAGGGGGCTAAACTTTGAGCTTTTTTTCAGATTTTGAATCTATGGGGCACTAAGGGGGCAACATCCCCTTAGTTAATCGACTAAAAAAAACTCATTTTATTTTTTTCATCTATGTTCCATTCTGGCCATTAATCTTTTCACTACCAAAAATAACATTTATTTTGGATAACGAACAAACTTTAAATCTTTGTTTTTTGTTCTTAATATTCTTGGAAAAAGGTCATTTTTGATAAATGGGGCTTTTACCTCGCAGTAACTATCCAAAAAATATCGGTTTCATTTGACTTTTTCCCCCTTCGGAAATCGCAAAAACAAAATTAAACACGTAAAAGCCTCGATCCGAATGTTTTAGAGGTCGCGAACATACGCATGTTTACATTTCTTAGTTTGATTTGCAGGATTCGAATGGAAATTAAGAATGGAAATGGATAAACTATTAATCTTCCGAATAACATCCACAAACTCAATTTGTGGTCTTTAGTTTCTCTGGTTATTTCTTTGGCACACTGAACCTGATATTCCACTACAAAAACTTAATTTGTTGGAAGAAATCATTAAATTTATTGTCAAAACTAAAGATGGCAAAAAGAGAAAGGGCCCTTGCCATAATAATTATTGAGGCAATGTTTTAGCCAAAAGCAAAACTAGTATTTTTAAAATAGAGCTAGAATTGAATTTTATTAAACATTAAAACTCCCTCATAGTCTCCATTTCTGATGTTTTGAGTTCTGTTTCCTACACAAAAGTTTTTCATCTTTTCATTACCATAGAATACACTTTCATCTATTATACTCTTAACGTTACACATTTTTCAAAACACCATGTACTTATATGTACATTTTCCTTTCAATCTAACTTTGCAATTCATCCCATAACAATTAAATAAACACATATTTGATTTTAAGTAAAAAAACAATTTCTTTTTAATTTTCTCAATTTTCAGTGGGCAGATCTCAAAATTCTTTTCTTTTTAGATGTTTTCCCTGCTTTTGAGAACCACTGATTATTTGCCACATTTTTTTTTTTAGTTCTGTATAGGCCAGTGGTTTTCAAACTGAGTATATAAGTTATGGAGAGAAAATATTATGAATTTGGAATAAATCAAACTCCCTTTTTTATGGGGGTCCTAGCTTTAATACTAATTTTAAAAAGTCTCAAAAGAAAATTTGAATGCTCGGAAAATAATTCATAAAAAAATATAATAAAAAGAGTTTATAATAAAAAAATTGTTCTTACCGTATACAAAAAAAATGCATTTTCCTAATTTTAAATAACAAATATGTTAATAAGAATTACTCAGTTCTTGAAGATATAGGAGAAAATAGAGTATTTGCTGTTAAAAATTGGAAGGTATTAGAATAAGTTATGGGATAAACCTTTTAGGTGTTATGGACCTATAAAAAAGTAGGATAAAAAATGACGACGAGGAATTGGGGGTTCCAGTTAGGGGATACCAATCATTGAAGAATATGGTGAACAGATTGGGAGGATTTGGCGCCATAACAATGTAATAGAAATATTATGAAAAGTACTTTTCATGTTAGATATTATTGCAAATAATTGCTTATGGAACGTACGATTTATTGGAAGATATCTGAGGAATTACCCTTGTGTGAGTTAAAAAAAAAAAAATTATTTTTCTAAGAGAACAATACTAACAGTTTCCTAAAATACGTTTATGATTTTCAACTAGTAATAAAATAAAACTGTACTCTTTTCCTTGCATCTCCTTCCTCCTCAATGGACTATAGGGGTTAAGCTGGTTGTAAAACACTCGCAAAAACCCGATTTATAAATTGAAACAACTTATTTTAAAATGAATTTATTTAAAGAATAGATTTAATTTTAATTGATATCTTCATTTTCAATGAAAAAATAGTAAAAGACAAGTGCTGCTAGCTGACCGAAACAAAAATTATTTAATATACGATTAAAAAGAATACAATACAGTTATAAAATTGAATCTAATAATGATAGTGAAAATTAGGACCAATTATTTCAATAGATTTCAAAATTTAATCAAATTTTATTAAAACTAATTAATTTTCAACAAAATTCTATTTTAATTATATTTCAAAGTTGTAATATAAATTAATAAGTACTCACGTACATGTTGGGACAAATCACAATAAAAAATAACAATCATTTATTTTGAACTAAAATCTTATACCTAAAATAAAATTTATGTCTAAAAAAGTCTACTTGGCATTTCCCTAGTTATCAACATATTTAGTTTAAATTTTTGTTTCCATAGTGGCCCTTCTCTTCACAGATTTGAGAAAATTAAAATGTTTATTAAATTCAAAAGACATTTCGGTTTGATGTACTTAGAACAATCGCAGTTTCTTTTTATGAACATTAACACAACTTATAATAAAAAAATAAATAAAAAAAATGTGCACTAATTTCAAACCGTCAATACCAAGTTTTAACGAGATAAATGTAGTTTAATCTAAAATTATACCCAAACGAATTCTTCTTGAACAACAAGAATTTGGATTTGAACTGTATCCAAGATCCTACTTAACCTGGGCGCGCATGTCTTAATGAGATCTGAATCCGATAATGTTCCCATTAATGTGATGGATATTAAATAGGTTAATGTAATGGCTAATGGGACGGGTAGTGAATTTATTTTACTAAATTTCCGACTTTGCACTCTTTTTCTTAACAATTTCTCACTTTTTTTTCAATCCTTTGAATTAAGCTTGTTTTAAAATTAATTCTCTCATGCTGATAGAAGTACTTGAAATGATAAATAATTTGAGTAATTTTTCCATTTAAAAAATATTTTCGCATGGAAATAAAAACTCAATCATATAAACCCACAACGCCCTAGCAAGATGCGTCAACAGTTTAAAAATGTGATAATCAACTTAATAAGCATAGTGAAAAAGTTTTGCAGTACACGATAGTGGGGCTCAATAGGCAAAGTGCATTTTTGAGTTTTTCTTACAAGTAAATAGTATTAAAAAAGGCTTCAAAAGGTGTATTCAATTTTTTAGAAGTACACGTCGCGTACACAAAAAATTTACTATATGCTAGCATTCGCTTTATCCGAACAGTTTGTAGATAAACATCTTCACAAAACACGTCTTTGCCATACAATGAAATATTTGAAAAATAAAAAAGGACTACGTTTTTACGGGAGTCCCAAGTAACGGTAAGTTCCATTACACAAGCAGCTTTTCAATGAGGCAGGTTTTGTAATTTATTATGAAGGACATGTGCCAAATTTCTGATTGTTAGTAAAAACCTATAAGGCAGGAACAAAAGGTTCACGTTCAAATGTTTGTGGTTGGAATATGATATATATGAAAAGGATCCAAAACTTCAAATAAAAATTTAAAATATTGAACTTTTAGAAAATTCAGGTTATCAGACTGGAGCCGGATATCATTACATCAATTCTTAATTTCAATCATTAAACTGCTAAGAATGAGAAATAGAAAACTAAGAATGAAAAGGGTCAATAAAAAACCTGATTTTAATAAAACACTGAAGCTTATAAAAACCAGGGTAACTTCACATATTATAAAATGTCTTTTCATTTGTGATAAAGCTAAGATATTAGGATACGGGGCTTCTTAAGTAGAACTAGTAGTTTATAATATGGTCAGAAGTTCAGATTAAATTTAGTCAAAACATATGTAAAAACATATGGAATATTCTTTCTTGAAAGAGGAATAAAGATAATAAGAAACCTTTATGGTCAAAAAGTAGAATCGGTAGGAAGACTAAGGATAAACTTAAAGCTTAAAAGAAGAAAACAATACACCCTTATTATTGATCCAATCAGAAATTTTAGTGAATATATAATAAGCATGAAAAAGGGCAACCCAGACGCAAGTCTCTAGAATAAGCGTAAAATGGTTTTTAACAAAATATTTAAAGAAATTGAAATAAACAAGGGTTACTACTTTTCTTCTTGATCCTAACAAAAAATCACTTTACATGATCCTGCAAGTAGAGTAAGTCACAAAGAGATATAAGTGCTAATTTACCGTCCACTTTTATATAAAAATACTGCTAAAGGTGCATTTATCAAAGAGTGAAAACTTGTACAAAAAAAATTCTAAAATTCTCACAAAACATTTAAGGCTTCGGACACATTACATTACAAATAATAAAAACTATCCAACACTAATATTAAATATTTTCAGCAACAGTTATAAAATGAAACATCAATACATAGGAACGATTTGACTAGATATAAATTAAACTAATAACTACAAACAAATACTGTTTACGACAAGATAAAATAATTAACAGCGTGCTCAGAATATTCTGAAGCTGGCTTTTGAACTATCAATATATTAGTCTCTCAATAAAAACTCCCATAGGGAAATGGTTTTCATTATCTCTTTACAGCTTCAATTGGAACAATGATCCCACAGTCTTCAATATAAACTTTATCAAATTCACTATTGGCCACATCTGATATAAGAGCCAATCCTTTCACAACTTTTCCAATGGGACACCGAGCAAAAGGACTGCTTCCAACTTTATAAAATATTTTAAACTGCGCTAAAACCGATGTCTGATAAGAACCTTCTCCACAAACTATGCCATCTTCCATTCTAACTAATAAAGATGGATCATCTACATCATCCAATATTTTTGCCCCACCTTGGCCATTATTTTTCTCATAATCACCTCCAGCAAGATAACGTGTAAAGAGACCTCCAGAATCGAAAAATTTGGTCCATCTGTAAGAAGGTCCTTTTTCACCTGTGCAGAGCATGGAAAACTGTTCAGAGCGTCTGTTCTCAAAAAGGGAAATTTCTATGACGCCCAATTTTTTATTGTTGACTCTATTTGGGCTTTTCTGTAGACATTGCTAAATATATTAAAATGGATGAATATTATTAAATATGGAATTCTTGGATAAACAACCAAATAAGAGTATTAAATAATCAATTTTGGAGAAAAAGTCAATTTGCTTTTTTTGTTTTCTTGTAAATAACTTTTTAAATATAGGTGTTACAAGAAAAAGCCATAAAAAATGTAATGAATGCTTTAAAAGAAAATTTAATGCAATCTGTAAATTGTAGTCGATCTATATCTGCCATTAAAGAACAAATATTAAGCATTTTATGAAGAATTTAAGGATTTACAGATCCTTAAACCAGTTTGACAATTTTTTAAGTTTTTATATAACCTCAAGTGGGTCGGCTAAAACTGGTAACCACATGGTTTTTTTTTTTGTCATAAATCTTCATGTTGCATCAAAAGCCAAGTATACCATGGTCATAGTTTTACTTTGCCTCATGCTATGTATAGTTACCTACAGTATAAAATGTGATAAAACGAAGTACTGGTCAGTTTGAATATAATTAAAACCCTATATGATTCATTACTTTGCAGGTTTATAATTTTTTTTCTAGTGAATGTCAGTCTTTTTGTTTCTTTTATGCGTCACAGTGTATTTAAAATCTATGGTGTAATTTTTATAAAATTTGATGTCATGGTTCTGCCAGACTATTACTGCTTTTTTTTAGCAATAGATTGATTAATTTTTAGATAGATTTACCGCAAGATATGAATGATTGCAAGTCCATATTTTAATTAAAAGTTGGATCAATATATGAATGAGCAAGGTATAGAATGATTCACTCATCTTTTTACAGGCCATCTTTGGATATAGCTATATAGCATAGCTACGTCTTGACCAATGTCAAATTTAGTACCTGGGTTCATTTTAAATCCTTTGCACTTTTGTGGGCAGCCTATTAAATTTATGGCATATCTTTTGGGGTATTGGTGGCTTGGTTAGGCATGTAGCTTAATAGAAATTTAAAGTAATTATTGTTTTAATTAACAGCTTAATCAAACTTACATAGAACCTGATTGTGAGTGTATAATTATGGAGTGTATGTTAAGTTTTTGCCTGACTTAAACTTAATCTAAGCGGCAAAACGTTTGACTGGGAGGCAGTCATTTGATTAGGCATGTGGCTTCACTTTGTGGTATTTAATTCTCACTAAAGCCATCATTTTCTTTATATTTTCACTTATATTGGAAAATATAAAAAAAATATTTGAAATTGTTATAAAAAATCTTAATGAAGGTGAAATAATAAATTATTTAAAAAAAAAAAAATTATATATACTATATATATATATATATATATATATATAATAATATACATATATAGTAGTATATAGTAAATATATATACTATTATATATATATATATATATATAGCGTATTATATATATATATATATATTATATATATAATCTATGATAATATATAATATATATACTATAGATATATATATATATATTATATTATTTATATATATATATATATATATATATATAATATTAAGAGTGTACCGGAATGTCCAGGTTCCAGGCCGGCAAACTTTGACATTTTTTTCCGCGTTCCGGTATCCGGCTGGGAACCGGACGATTACTAATCTTTACTTCCTGGAGAAAAAAAAATTTGATGTAGGTGGGGCGACCAGATAGTTCACTTAACTTATATCTTCACTCTCACCAGAAAAATAGTAGTAAGCCTTTTCTCTCCAAACTGAGTAACTATTTTTACCTTCTGTTTTACAACTTATTGGGCAATACTTTTTAAACGTGTTTCCTCAAATCTATTATTGTCCTGCTATCTGACAAAAGTGAAAATACATTTCTCTGAATATAGTGGGGGAGACTGGAAAGGCAGAGGAAGCTTTTTGGGGGCTAGTAACTGCTACTGATTTGGAAAAGTTTTAGCACTTTTGGCACTTTCCCCAAATTAAGTAATCTTCTTATTCCCAGATTAGGACAATTGATTTTCTGTGGTAAAAAAATTTCAAGTTCTTTAAGAATTTTCTTCCTTTTGAAGAGCCACTGATTTTTCTCGTACTTATAATCCCTTTCTACACTAACTGACTCGCTTGTCTCCGTTATCCTCTTCTTCCAAACGTTATAAAAAACTTACAGTAAGCTTTTAATGAACTTATGTCCTTAATGCTCCTGATGATTTGAGGTACTTGGCAAATCTAAGTTCATTGTAGATAATGCTCGCTCGTCATGAAAATGCGCGATGGAATGACTTCATCGCCTGAAAACCTTCTTCGTGACTGCTACTACTATCATATTCACTTTTACTACCTTCAAGTTATTTGCATAGTTTCTGTGAAAGCATCCACTATTTCTATTCAATTCTCTCTTATTTGCATTTAGAAAATAAATGTCCCAGTTTTGTAATCTTGGGTCTACAACAAGTACTTAACAAACAGATTATCTGTTTTGATTATATGTCATATTGATCCTTCCTCTTTCTCCTTTTTATTCAATAAATCTAAACGCTAATGCCTTCTTCAGCTCTTCTTTTAAAGGCTGAACTCTGCTGTCATCCTGCAGAGTTGAGCGATATGCTGAAGAGTCGAAATATGGAGAATAAATGATGATATAATTGATTTTTGCCTTATAGTTTCCGTAACATGAGAAATGGGTTGCAAAACTCTTAGAAATTTTTCAAAGTATTTGCATTTTATTAGCAGTCAAAAGCGATTAAATGATTGATTGTTGTATAATATAAACTTGCAGAGGTCCTTTCAAACATATTCAATTCTTTTTAGAATCAAATATGTGCTATTCCACCTTGTATTAAGCATCTTGAAATGGACATAAGTGTGATCTTGCAAGGATGTGGATCCAAGCTCTTTTGTATTCTTTTAGTTGCAGTTACAGCTTAAATGGATTGAAATGTGTACAAATATTCCTACATTGTTTTTAATTAATCACTACTGTTCTTTGAGAGAAAATAAAGGCATTCTATTAATCAAACCAAATTGAATGTTTATTGTAATAAAACAATGAAAAACTTGTGTCCCATCCTGTCAAATTATGTTTCCAAGCTTCAATGTTTTAATCGCTACGTTCCTCGAAAGGAGCAAATTGAGAGCTTTTGTTTAGGAGGAATTTCCCAATTATTCATCATAAATTTCAAAACTCATCAGTGATTCTAATTCCAGAATGAGAACCTAGAAAATACTCTTGCAGATGGAGTACAGTCCCATTCTTTTTAAACCTCCGCTGTAAGCCAGAGTCAGTTGAAAGAAATTAAGAGGACTCCCGTTTGAATTTATTTAGGCTCTTATATATCTGCTAGTAATATGAGTATGCTGATCAGCCTGTAGAGAACTTCATCGAATATACTGCTGATCAATAGATTTCCTGTATGGAAGTTGGTAAACAATCTTCTCTACCAAAAGATGATTTTCTACTGGTGAATAAGATTTTTGTGGAAGATGGGCAATAAGTTCTATGAATCCCTGCTCTTCAGTGAATGTGAATGGCTTTTTTTTAATTTTACATAAAAATCAGTTATTTTCTTTTTGAATTTGGAGTCATTTAATATGTCCCAAAAAGATTTCTCCAAGGTTCTGACTCAGATATTCATTTTACTACAGTTATTATTATAGATTAGAGCTTAAATAATTCAACGAGTTCCTTTATTCTTAACTGCACATCTGGGTACGTTACCACAAGCGAGGTTTAAAAAAAAGGTATACCACGAGACTCTCAGGGCACTACTTCCTCAAATAATACTCATGCCTCGATAGTCTCTGGCATTACCTTACTTTTATCGTATTAACTCTACTTAATTTATATTTTTCCCCAACTCAGTGCAGTATTGTGAAAATAAATCATAAAGTGACTGCTCCACCCTTAATGGACGAAAGATCTCCCACTAACAGGAAATTCCACATGATCCTCGAGAGTACGCAATATACACATGCAAGCTTGACACTAAGTTTGACAAAATAGATACAGACAAGTTTTTCTCTTCTATAGGGTACTGTCTTACAATTTTGTTATTAAAAGAGACCTATTTTCCAAAGAACAGTGTGATTTAATAAAAAAATTAGAACTATGTTACACATGTTCAATTCATTTAACCTGTATATAACTTAAAAAATATTACAAAGAGGCTTGATTCCAGCATCTCAGTGCACACTTATGCCTTGCAAATGTTAATTACAAAGTAATAGCGACAAATTTATGCTAAAAAGAATTGGATTGAAAAACCCTTGCATAGTTATTTATAGAACACATTCATGCATTAAGGCTCTGACTGTAATAATAATGCAAATTACATGAAAATCTAAAGATTTGACCATTTTCTCATGGTGACGGAAACTATAAAAACAAAAATCAAAATATCATCATTTATTCTCCATATTTGAGCTCTTCAGCATACCGCAAACACTCTAGATGAAGCAGAGTTCAGACTTTAGTAAAAGAGGACTGAAGAACATAGGAGTTAATTATGGATAAAAGGAAGAGAAAGGATCAAATAGACATATAGCAAAACAAGATAATGTTTTAAGTACTGTAGTAGACCCAAGATACAAAACTGACCATTATTTTAATGAAAAATAAATTAAAGAAAGGATGCTTATAGAAAATGGCACAACTATTGAAGGCTAATAATATGAAATAAGTAAGCAACAGAAAAGTCAGCGAGAGCAGTCCATCCCATTTCAAACGTCATTATTACTACAATGAACTTAAATTATCAAACTCAAAATCCATCATTGAGTATTACGAAAAGAAATTAGCAAAATACTTATCTTTATAAGTTTGAGAAAAAGAATGAAAACGACAGCGGAGTACAGTTAGGGTTAAAAGGAAGAAAAAAATAAAAATCAGTGCTCTTCAAAAGGTAACATTCTAAAGAAATTGAAATTCTTTTACCACAAAATCAAATTTCATCTGGAGAAAAAAATACTATAAATGGGATAATGACCAAACTAAATCCAAAATCCATACTAGCCCAAAGATACTCAGGCTGCCTCTCCCCATATATTCAGGAAAAATATTCATTTCAGATACAAGAAATATATGATGAAACACGGTTTAAAAAATATGCCCGGATACTATGGAACAGTTTTACTTAAAATTAATCCACTGGAGAATGCTACACAAGTCTACTATTATTTTTAAAAATGGCTAATCGTGAGTAAAAATAAATCCATTCCACATATTTATTTATTCTCAAAATATATAGTAATCCGTCCAGCCCGAACCGGCAACCGAAAAAAATGTCACAATTCCGGCCGGTACCAGAAAATCAATACCACCTTAAAAATATATATACATTATATAAATAATAATATATTAATATATAATATAATAATAAATATATATATAATAATTATACTATATTATATCTAGAATATTATATTTTAATTACACTACTACACTAATAAAAAAATATATATATATAATAATATATATAATATATATATATAATACTAATATATTATATATAAATTAATATATTATAATTTTTTTTTTTAATAAATTTATATCCACACTTCATTACATTTTTCCAATGTTTCAGGAATATTTTTATATTTCTTATATAAGAAAAATATAAGAAAATTCTTAGTAAATAAATAACAATAAAGTGAACCACATCCTAAATCAAGACTCTCCAGTCAAAAGTTTGCCATTAGATTAAGTTTAATCAGGCAAATAATTAACATAACTCCATAATTACGGGGCAGAAAATCTATTAATATAGTCTATAAAAACAATTATATATTAATTATAGCAACATGTCTAACCAACCACCATATCCCAAAAGAGTAGCCATAAATTTAATAGCTGCCCACAAAAGATGCACAAGGATTAAAATAACCCAGAAAATTACATTTTGCACATCGTAGCTCATGCGTAATATAGCGATATCCAAAGATGGCCTGTAAAAAGATGAGTGAATCATTCTGATCAAAATGATGACAACTTTTAATTAAAATATACTTGCAATCCATTCATATCTCGTAAATCTATCTAAGAAATAATCAACTATGCTAAAAAAACCGAAAACGCAAACCATTACATCAAATTTTATAAAATACACATAATATATATAAACTGTTACCAATAAAAGAAAACAAAAGAACTAACTGGGAAAAAAAATCAAAACTGACAAAAATAAATCTTATAGTTAATATATCAAAACGAACCAGTACTCTCTTTATCCACATTTATATACTGTATAACATACATAGCATAGCAAGTAAACGAGACCTTATACGTGCTTTTTAGTCAACATGAAGATTATGGACAAAAAAAAAAACCATTGTACCAGTTTAGCCACGCCCACCTTGAGTATATACAAAACTTCAAACAAAATGTCAATTGCTATAAAAATCCTAAATCTTCATTAAAAAGCTAAATATTTCAAGTATAGAATATATACTTAAAAACTGCCGAATATATTGAAACAAATTATTTATCATCTTGTCACACGAATATTTAAAAATTATTTCAAAAACAAAAAAACAAATACTTTCTCCAAAATTAAAAACTTGCATAGGAGGTTTCAAAACATAAAAAAAATACATCAATTTAAGAATCAATGTCTACAACAAAAACAGCAAATAAATCAAAAAAACAGTGATGGATGATCTTATAAACCCTTACGAATAAAATTTCCTATATAAAAACTCCCACTTTGAAAGCAATGCTTGAAATGTTACTTTCAAAATGTAGGAAAGACATTCAGAGAGATTATGTGAATAAACTATTTCACAGTAATTATCAATTTATCATTACTTCATGGAAATAAAACAAAGGTCAGATTGCATATGATACAATTGTAACTTTTCATATCGTGATATGACATAAATATAGGATTTAAGATTTACAAAAATGCTTCAGATTCGATTATAGAGAATAGGGAACAGTATGAAAAGCATGAGATAGATGGAAGTGGCAGTTTATGAAAGTTCGAGTACCAATGTATTACTTGATAATTGGGTTTCGTAGGTAATTAAACTAAATAATCTTGAGTGCCCACAGATTATATCAAAAGAGGTATAGGGAGCAATTTTAGAAATGGGTCTCTAAGATTATATTTAAGTGGAAGCAGATTACTAATAAAATAGATTATATTAATCTCCCCATCCTCCCTTAAATAGTGTTCCCAATAGTAAGACGAATAACCCTCCAGTCCATAATGACCATACCCATTTCTAATTATAAAAAGACATACCACCCAAATACAAATCACCATGGAATCCCCTTACTCTTATACTCAGTTCATAGGCCTAAAATAGTTATCATTAAACCACTATATTAACATATATAATAATAATAAATAAATAATATTATTCAATATAATAAAATATGAAATGTAACATTAAATAATTTTTATGTTTTATATCATTAGCATAGTAATATTTAGATCCAAAATCTTCTCCAAAAATTTCTATCTTCAATCACCCCACCCTCCTCTAATAATAATATAATCTAACTTTTTAATTTTTGATTTTTTTTAAATGTGCATTTTCATTTATAACATAACAATGCATACTCTACCCTAAAAACTTAATTTAATCTACTATTATATGTTAACAACAAACCTATCATTAAATACTAACAAATCAATATTCAATCTATCTCTCTAATATTTATCTAGCGTAATCGATAAACATTTTTCTACGAAAAGCATTAAACACATGTTTTTAAACTGATCCTGTTATATCATGTACGTGACGTCATTTCTATAAATGCATACATTGCATTCCGTTTTTCTTATAAGCTGTTACTTAACTTATTTATTATCTTTCAGGCTAGGACTTTGATATTCTTTAAGTTAGGTGACCCATTTTCTTTATACATTCTTTTTACTTCTTTTTTTTTTATTATTATTATTTGAAATTTTGCTTTAAGTTTTTTAATTTTTATTATTTAGTTTTAAATTTTCTGTTGATCTTTTGTTTTGTATTTCAAATTTATTGCTTTAGTATAAATTTTTTTTATTTTATTAAATTTTTCCCTTAATTAAACAACAATTAAACACATAGGTACAAATACGAAAAATCATAGGTCAAAGACTGAAATCATGAATATATGGTGGGGGTGAATGTAAGTGTTATTGTAATATGATGTTATCCTGAAACCGTGTTTATGTGCTTCTGGTTCTATAAAATATGAATTAAACTAAAATTTAATAATAAAAGTTAGTTAAAGTAGTAGTTAAGTAATGATAGTAAGTAGGTAGTAAATTTACGCTCTGTAGTAATAGTAGTTCATATGAATTACAAGAAGCTAACAGTACAGAATTATAATTTTTTGACATTTTTATTGATTACCACAGAGTGCAATTATGTCTTCTGTTTATTTATTGAAATTACCAATTACTAGCTTATTTTATAATAACATATAATTTTTATATAAATTATAGTTATTTTAATATCTTTAATTTATTAAATTGACAAATATTCAAGTTATAATCTAATTAAATTATAATAAAATTAATATACGATAATATAATATAACAATATAAAATAAATTATATAATTATAGCCCTAATAATACAACTCAAATTTTATATAGTATATGCTATACGAGTTTAAACACATATGCATAGTTTAATATAATATATATATATCCTCACTATATATATATATTATATTACTACTATCTTATAGTATATAAAATGGTGACTCACTATGGTCATCATTCATAATACTGATTATCGTAATATGTTGCACTGGCACCGGATATAATTAAGCTACCTATCCGCACACACGATTAGCAGTCTATTCTTCTATTGATGTTACTAACTATTCTAATAATCTTATTAATATTCTAATATATATACTCTAATACTCATTACTATTCATAATATATATACTATATCTCTATTTTATCTACCTATTCTATTCACCTACTTATTAATATAGTAAATAATCTTTATATTATATATATACTATCATCATTACTTAATTATATAAAAATATATATATATCTATATATACTATATGTACAGTGTACATTTTGTTAAGTTAAAAAATATCTATTTTTTATTATGCGTTTATTGCATCTAATATTTATATTATATCAATATTTCTTTGAAATTGTTCCTCTATATATTCGGTCATCTATCACACCGTTTTACAACTTAAGTTGTCACACAATCTCTTTGGAAGTATACATGGATCTTACAGGTAGTTTTACATATATATCTACTTCTCATTCCGGAAATAGTTTTAAAGATCTCGTCCGAATAAATGTTTTTGGGGAGTTTTGTCTCCTTATCACTTAGTCCCAGGGAAGCACCTCACCCTTCTCCGAAGCTCAGCCATGGTTGGACTCCATGCTTGCGTATGCGCTTACTTTCACTGTGCAAGCGGATTGTTTCCCGGCTTTTTCTTCCCACGCTTGACATTAGGATCACCTTACCTATCCTCGCTTCCTGTGTTATACGATTACTACTCTACGGCAGCTATGTCCTATCGTTTTTGTGATTTTTACACGATTCTCAGGTTTGACTCCTTTTTACACGTTCTTCGTGCAATATGCTCCTCAGCTCGCGTCGTTTGTTCATGATTTTAAACAATGAAACGACGACGGCACCCGTTTGCTGGACGTCAAAGCTCCGCAACTTTGAGCAAGCATGGTCTTGACAGCTATAGCGGTTCACACCTGCCAACGAGCATATTCATAGTGCATTTTCACTCGGAGGTATTAAGATTTTATAGTTTTTCATTAATCCCACTCACTTCAATATTAAATACTTCAACTGGAATCTATATTCACTCACTCCATATACATTTTGCCACTGAACCACCATAACACTCACATCTCCTTTTCAGCACTTAACAATACACAGTCTACAATTAATAATGAAATACACGCAAACTGACATTTACTGATGACAACTTCAAATCCACCTATTTAGTTTTCAACTCCATCCACTCTCTCTTAATCAATTTGATTTATATCGCTTGGGATTATCATTCACATCTGTATTATTATTCGTTATTTCCAACAACTTAAGTAGCATCACACATAATTTACGTTGACACCTTCGTTTCCTAAAAGGTCATGATAAATACGTATATACTTATATAATCTATAATCTAATTAGATAAATGATAATAATAAATATAATTTACATCGATGAGTGAATATGTACCATATTGCAGTCTCTTTAGCATATATAATAAAAATTCAATGGTGAAGGAATACATCTCTAAACAATAAATTCAAAATATCATATAATAATAGTATAGATTACATAGTAGTACTGAGATCATAATAAGGAGGAGAGATAATATAAAATAATAAATATATTACATATAATATATGCATTTAATAAAAATCAAATCATAATAATACAAATAATACATATAATATAATTATCAAATCAATAAATGAATAGATTAATATATAGATAATATATCCATACGACATATAAATAAATGCATTAATTAAATATACCATTAAAATTCAATAAATAATATCATACTTAATTATGCACTAAAACCTATTAATAATGTCTTAACTTCATGCATATATCAATATTTATAGATATATTCAATTACTACTAATTATAATCATTAACTTAATAACCCTTCTATTATAAACTCTTATATATATCATCATATCATCTCAATCTTATAATCTCAAATATACTTACCACCTTACACATACACACTCTTTAATCTATATTCCATAACTCTCACACTACATACTCACATCACACTAACTCTCTAACTATCCGTCTCACATAACTCTATCAGATATACTCTATCTTTATATCTAGTATGGATCCCACTAAAAGTTCTCTGTTGAATTTTTTGAGCAAAAACAAGAAAAATTCCACGAAAATTGAAACATTTATGTAAAAAGAATACAATTTTGTATATAAAAGTTGCTTCACCTTTCGAACTGCCAGAATTTAATTTTTTCAATTTCATGAAATTCGAATGGATTGCCGCGCACGCTGTTGCATTTTTCTAAAAAGTAGATTCAAATAGGTAATGGAGCGAACGAAAAATAATAAAATATATATATATATAATAAAAAAAAAAAAAAAAAAAAAAAAAAAAAACAATTTCAACGCTACAAAAAAATTTTCCTCTTGTTTCTGTAGCAACGATACGAATTATTGCCAAGTACCACTATATTTATTTAATCAATTACATCTTATGTTTTTTTTTTTTTTGGAAATTGTTTTTTCCTGCTCCCTGAAGGGATTATGGTATTAAACAAACAATTATGTCATTAACCAATGGGAACACATTTTTTGAGCTTCACTTTTTTTTGATGACGTTATTTATTACGTCACGAATTTATTTTAAGAAAGCTTTGTCATGCACCAATAACCTGTAGGGTTATGTAGATTACAGTTCGAGATTTAATTGCGGCCTCCGTCTTAACTTATAAACACATTTTTAAGACTCTGCAAGTGCGTACATACATAGCAAACAACATTTTAAACTAATAGCAGTTAATATACTGTTTTAACCTAGTTCTACAAACTTTCTTTACCAAGCTTATATTTTATTCAATACAATTATACAGGGTGTGAAGGTTAATAGTACAGATATTGAGCAGCAATAACTGTACGGCACGGTACATTAACGAAGAGTATGACCGCGAGATCGGAAAAAATATTCATCTATGCGATAAGACACGCACTTATAGACTGTTTAATCCACATAACTCCATCGGTGAACGAAGCAAAACCGTCATGGTGTTGCTGTCAATGGTGTTGTTTCGTGTACAAGTAATGTAACCTGAACTTTTGGTGTTACAGTTAGACACCATGATGCAAAACTCTAAACAAATAATCCAATCCATAATTTGTTTGAAATGGTAATCATAGGTTCAAAGAAATCATCTAACATTCAGTAGACTACCACACGAAGTAAATATGGCATCGGTGTGTAACAAGCACGTGATACATTGCTAGCTATGGGTACGACTGCTCTACTCCTGCATATTGATACTGTAAGAAAGTGTCCTTTAAAATAAAATGAAATAAGTAGTTTACACGAAGAGACATCCGTACACGTTTATAATGTGGTGTCACATTCGGATGCTAGTTATCTGAATAAGTAGATTGTTAGAAGTGGACCCTATCGCTAACCACCAACGTTTCCACGATTTATGAACACCATTTATCAAACCTTTCGACTTTAGATTTCTTTGGGCCACTTGAAAGCTTTTGTTTATGCAACAAAATCTTGAAAGAAAATAGTCTTAGACATTGAGTTTATGATGCAGTCAGCATAATTCAACATAAATTAGAATTGTCACTGATAATCAGCACAAATTTAGGAGTGACGGCGCCGTGTACTTGAGGAAAATAACTGTTTACATTTAAAGTATTACGAGGTGCGTAGAAACGTATATGTCATTTATTTACCTTTATTGATTTACCAAACGTTTTGGTTTTGCATTTAGTGGCTTTCTAACAGCCGAGTCATCTGCTTCATGCTTATTCCCCGTACCGTTGTCAATATCGGTGTATTATTTTATAATTGAATTACTTGTAATTGGATACAATTATCATACATAAATTATATGAGCATAATGATATTTTCTTCCGTTTTTCGTCAACTATTACCTTATCAATTTATTTGTACTGTTAATAATTAATCAATACACCCTACGCCAACAACCAATCATTTCTATATAATACTAATACTCAAATAACTACTATAACACTCAACATACAAACTAAAATAAGTAAATATATTACTATCTAAATATATATATATATATAATATATATATATAGTACATAAAATAATAAATAAATATAATCGTACTATAATAGTATAATATATTATATATATATATATTATATATTTATATATATATATATATATATATTACTTAATATTATATATAATATATATATCATATATATATATATTATTATATAGTATATATCTATATATAAATATAGTATAGTAAATGATGTTAGATAATATAAAATTCCATTATAATATGGAACAACACATTATATTATATTATATTTCATATTATTATATATTATATATATATATATATTAATATATAATCTATATATATTCCTACTGATTCTCGTCACTGTCTTCTCTTCATAGAGGTTGTTGGAGGAAGAGCCGTCAAGACAGTTTCCGGATTCCTAATTGAGTTGAAGGTAAAGCGGGTTTTGTCAGAAATTTTACGTTCATCTTGTGGCTTGCATGACCTAGGCAAGAGCAGAACTCTTCTACTGTTGAGTAGCTGGTCTATATATATAATATATAGGTTAATGATGCATTAAGACTGTCATTAGTTGACATTTTAATATTATATGATATATAATTTATCAGTTACTATTATTATATTATACTATATTTAGAAACTTTTGTTTTCTCTATTTACATTAAGTTTTATAACATTACTAAAATATATTTTTTGACTATATTTGATATTATATTATCATAGCTATATCGAATAATATATTAGTATATGAGTAATATACTATCTATATTATATATATATATATATTATGTTCAAAATATATATATATATTTCTTGAAAATAATTTTTTTAAAATAGTTTTCTATATAAGAGATTAAGGGAACGTATTTTGATTTTATTTTAATTCTTGAAGGCAAAAGTATTAAGATAATTAACTACTAAGCAATTGGTTCGTTTGCTTTAGTGTTCCTATGCTTATTCTAATCCCTTTGGTATTTTTATATATATATATTTATACTCGTAAGCGTATATATATATATATAATATGATTTTATATATGTTATATTATATTATCATATATATAATATTATATATATACTATAAACCTACACAAAAACACTTATTTATTTATACACACAAAAGCACATACACACACACACATATATACTATTTATATAGTATATATATATATATATATATATATATATTATATTATACGTATATATATATGTATAATATATATATATATATTATATATTGATATATATAGTTATCTCTACATTAATATAGTATTATAGTATATCTATAGAATATATATAATATAAGTATATACTGATATATATTATATATCATAATATTATATATATCTATTATAATTTTAATTATATATATATATTCTTTATTATATATAATTATTTATAGTATATTATAATATATATAATATTATATATATATACATATATATATATATATTATATATAATATTATATATTTATTATATTATATATTGTAGTATTATATATATATATTATATATATACTATTAAATTTTATTTATAAATGAAAAAGAACAATGTTTGCAGGCCAACTCCTGTATTTTAATTTATTTAACAATTTCAACTTTTGAAGAGCTACGTCTAGAAACGTCAGATTATTTGACACTGCGGAGATTAGAAGCCTGCCTCGGTAGGACATTCCTTCTCCTAAACCAGCGTTCAGTGATGAGTGTTCTCCATAACTTGATCCTATCGCGTGTCGAACCGTACGGAAGAATATGGCAGGACCAAATGTTGGAAGAATCTCGTGCAAATATATATATATTACTATATATATATAGGTATATATATTATATATATATTATATTATATATATATATATATTATTTATAGTAATTATATTATATATATTATATAATATATATATTTTATATATATATATATATAATAATATATATTATATTGTATGTATATATATTTTTACTATATTATAATTATTTAATGTTTATATATATATAAATATATATATCGTAAGAGTATTTATAGTATATAGTATATATATATTACTAATTATATTATACTATGTATGTATGATATATGTATATATTATATATATAAGTTAGTATATATCTATATACTATATATTATATATATATATCTATATAATACTATATATATAATATATATATACTCACCACATATATATATATAATATATTATATTATATTATTATTGTTATATATACTATATATTATATTATATTCTATATATATATAATATACTATACTACATACAATATATATATATTATATATATATAGTTATATATAATAATATATATATATATATATATATACAACACTATATTATATATATATATTATATATATATATAATAACGACAAAGTAATCTGCGATTTTTGCCTATTTCTCCTTGTATATATTAATATACCGTAAAGTATTTAATTTTTCAAAATATCTGCGTATTTCGAAGGGGTCGGTCAAATTTCGGTATGCTGTGCATTTTAAATGCCTCCTTTTATAGCCCGAAAGGATAATATTTATTATATTTACCGTAAAGTATAATAAAGTAAATTTATAACAAATATAGTAAAATTAATATGATTAATTTATGCTGTAATTTATATATATTAATAATTTATAATAATCATATATATATTATATATGATTTATATATATATATATATATATATATATTATAAATCTCATATATATATATATAATCTATATATATTATACTATAGTATATTATATATTATATATATATTATATAATATATATATATTATTATTACCTATATATATATATATTTTATATATATATATTAATATAATATATAATAATAATAATAATAATTTTTGTATTAATGTCTTTAACTAATTTTAATGAAACAATTAAATACATTGATAATTGTAATTAAAATTATTAAACAGAATAATTAATTTTTGTATCTAACTTAAAACATTATGTATTAAACATTAAAACATAAAACTGTTAAAACATAAACATACCTTTGTCACCATCATTAGCTATGGTACTTAAATCCAAATAATGAGTGCCAATAATGGTGTCATTGACAGCGTCATTGTCCCTCAATTGTATCTTTAGTCTTTGGCACAAAGGAGGAAACATCTCCGTGAAGATGATTTGTTCATTCCAGATTGGAGACGCTGTTGCCTTTTTAACTGAAGTTTTACCCTAAGGTGTATGAAACGTAGAGAGTAATAACTTTCTTATAAATAAAGTTTGGGTAATAATTTTCCCATCAAATAACTTTTGAACAAACAATTTTTTCCACATATATATAAAGTTAGGGTAATAATTCTTTACCCAAATAAAGCTAGGGGTAATAATTTTCCCCAAAATAAAGTTAGGGTGATAGTTTTTTTTTTTAAAATAAAGTTAGAGTAATAATTTTTTCTCCAAATAAAGTTAGAGTAATAATTTCCCCCAAATAAAGTTAGGGTAATAATTCCCCCCAAGTAAAGTTAGGGTAATAATTTTCCCCATAAATAAAGTAAGGATAATAATATTCCTCAAAATAAAGTTAGGGTAATTTTTTTCCCCCACAAATAATATTAGGGCAATAGTTTTCCAAAAATAATATTTATGTAATAATTTTTTCCACAAATAAATTTAGGGTAATAATTTATCACCCCCCAAATAGCGTTACGGTAATAAAGTTATTTTTTGTTTCAGACACTCCGTATATTATAGACTTGTTCTATGGATACAACTTCTGAAATAGCAAAACAATGATCTTTTTTTTATATAAAATATTTGTATTTATATATTAACTAAAATAAAAATTAAAATAAATTAAAATTAAAATTAGAATGTAAAATGCAAGCAAAAGGTTTTGTTGCTCCTTAATTTTAAAAAAAAAAAACATTTAAATTTTTTCTTTTATTTTTTGGTAATTTCTAATAATCTAAAAAATGGGGGAGGGGATTCAAACAAAAATGTAGCCAAGGTACGGCGGATTTCGGTGTCGTCAATTCGTAAGTTCATATGAGTTCACGTTCACGTTCACGTTCTCATTGTCCTTTTTTCTCTCTTTATAATCTTTATAAGTCAGTCTCTTTGCATACCTCTCTCTCTCTCTCTCTCTCTCTCTCTCTCTCTCTCTCTCACTCATCAGGCAAGATGTCAACATACCAGTAATTAACCATCATCGATCTGATAATGCACATGTACTCTTCACAACTTCTCAAACTAGTGATATATAGAAAAGTGATGTGTTTGTTTAGATATAAAGCTGTTTCTGCAGATATTCGTGAATATATATATAGAAGATATATATAGATATATATATATAGAAGAGATATAAAGAAGATATTAGTAGTAATGATATCCTAATTAATCAACTCACAGTAATATAATAACTTATCCTGTACTATGATCAATATACTTACTTACTTCAACACTGCTGACTCTAACTATCCATGATGAATGAATTTTCTGAACATAACCAGATAAGTTTAAGACAGTATTCTGGGGTCCAATATATCGATATAATGATATATGATAGTAAGAGAAATGAAGATAACAGTGTTGTATATATATATATATATATATGATATATATATATAGTATATATACAGCATATGGTAATTATTTATTTATCTATTTATTTAATTTTGTCTGATCAACAGCAACATCACTTCAACATCAATTATTTTAAGCTATTATTGACTAATCTATGTATACAGAGTTTATGATTGAAGATATATATAAGAGAGATATATATATATATATACATGAGAGTATATATACACATATAAGAAGAAGATATATATGCTATAAAAATAGTATATAAAATATATATATATATATAGAATATATAAAAATATATATAATATTTATTATATATATATAAAGAATAGAATATATAGATATATTATATATATATAAAGTAAAAGAAGAAGATATATATATATATATATATATATATAAATAAATAAAAATATATATATAAGATATATGAAATATATATATATAATATGATAAACAAAGAGAATATAGTAAAGTACATACAAATACATAATAAATACACACGCATATGCATATAGAGTATAGATATATATATATAGAAGAAGATATATATATAGTATATATAATACGATATATATATATATATATATAAGAGTTATTATATATATATATATGTTATATATATATATATATATATATATATATATATATATATATATATATATATATATATATATTTATATATATATATATATATATATATATATATATATATATATATATATATATATATATATATATATATATATATACTGTATATTTGAGAAGGGTATATAGCCACCTACCGTCAATCCAGCAAAGGAGACTTGAACATAAGGATCTATAAGATCTCGTGTATCTCCTGTAAATGCTTTCTTAACATTTGCAATAATGGAGGAATTGATTTTAGGAAGGCCGTCCGCCCGGTAAACTCTGATTATAAATCGAGCCCTTTGCCGTTCTGCAGGTACGCCGTCAGGGAGAAGGAGGTTCCTGTTGGAGTGTATTTTTCAATTTATATTTGGTGACTTGAGTACGATGAAAGCATGGATAAAAATCATGAGTAAATAATGATTTCAGATGTTTATTAAACTATAGTATCGATTAAATATCGATTAAGATATCGATTATTAGTATGAGTTTAAACATATAGAAAGCAAGAGTTAATAACAATTAAACTCTAATAATGAAAATATCGATTAAAACGTCAGTAAAAACACGATGATATATATATATATATATATATATATATATATATATATATATATATATATATATATATATATATATATATATATATATATATATATATATATATATATATATCAGTAAATTATGGTTTTAATAATCCATTAAACTATACTACTGCAAATATCGATTAAATACGACTAAAAACATGATCGAATACCAAATTAAAATTATCAGTGTAAACATGAGTAAAAACATAAGTAAATATCGATTAAACTATATTGAAGTAAATATCTTTTGCAAACATTAACAAATGAGTAAAACACGAGTATTAACATGACCAAGTATCGATTAAACAGTCATATAACAAATATCGATTAAAACATGAGTATAAGTTATATAATACTTGAAAATAAATATGAATAATACATATTAAAATATTTATTCGTTCTCACCCTTCAATGTCATCTTCATCCTTTTCTGATCTTTGAGGAACTTTTATCGCATCTCCCTTACCAATTACACAGATGTCGCACTTAAGATATCCCTTAGGACCCCCTGTGATGTCATCAGGGTCAGTTAAAAGCGCCCATTTGTGATAAAACTGATGTTCTTATTATTATAACGTGTTCAATTTAAAAATCGTGGCGTCACCAAATTAGATTTTGACGTAATATGAAATCAGAAAAAGATTAGATTAGTAATTCCTATCTATATATCTATCTATCTATCTATCCATCTATCTATCAATCTATCTATCTACCTATCTATCTATCTCTCTACATATATATATATATGATAATAATATAATATAATATAATATTATATTATAATTATATATATATTATATATTATATAATATAATATAGTATAATATAATATATATATATATATATAATATATACATATATATAAATATATAGATATATATATATATAATTATATATATAGTATATATACGATATATATATATATAGTATATATATATATATTTATATTATATATAAAAATAATATATATTATAATATATATATATTTATAATCAATATAAAAAAATATTTAATTATAATTATGTATAATATAATATATATATTAATAAATATATATTGATATAGATATCTGTAAACATAATGATATATATATATAATTATTATATATTATTATATATATATAATATATATTATTAATAGATTAATATAATAATGGTATAAAATATAATATAATCATCTCTCTGACATATATATATATATATATATATATAAGTATATATATATATATATATATATAGATATATATTATATATTTTTATACTATATATATATTATATATAGATATAAATATATATTATATATATATACATGTATATATAAATTATATATATATATACTATAGCTATATATAGTATTAAATATATATATATATATTATATATAATAAGTATATATATATATACTAACTATATATATATAGATATAATATAAAATATAATATTATATATTATATATAGATAATAAATATATATAATATAATATATATATATATAGATTATTAATATATATAGATATAATATATATATATATATATATAATATATATATATATATCTGTTATATATAATATATATATATATATAATACATATATATATATATATATATAATATTGGTATATATATATATACATATATATAAATATATACTATATATATATTATATATATATATGGGTTTCTAAATAATTACTTTTACATGATTAAATTTCAAATAACGATTTTCACGTAATTTATTATTTTTCTTTTATATTAAATAAAATAGATTAATTATGAAAAAAAAAAGAAGAGCAGCTTGTCATTTTCTTTTCTTGGAATTTTATAATAATAATAAAATAATAATCAATAAATAAACAAAATAAAAATATAATAATAATGAATTAAATAAAAATAATAATCAAAATATTGTAAAAATAATGATAATAATAATGTTGCGCTCATTTTGTAATAAAATAGTAAATAAAATAAAATAAAAAAATAAAAATACAAAATATAAAAATAAATAATAATAATAATAATAATAATAATAATAATAACAATAAAAATAGGTAAAATGTGTATATTTATTATTATTATTATTATTATTATTATTATTATTATTATTATTATTATTATTATCTATTATATTATTCATTATTATTATATTATTATTATTCATTATTATTATGATTATTATTATATTATATATATTTTTATTATTATTATTATTATTATTATTATTATATATATATTATTATATTATATATTTATTATTCATTATTATTATTATTATTATTATTATTATTATTATTATTATTATTATTATTATTATTATTATTATTATTATTATTATTATTATTATTATTATTGATTATTATGATTATTATTTTATTATGATATTTATTATTAATTATTTATTATTTATATATATATTATTATTATATTATATACTTTATACTATTATTATTATTATATTATTTATTTTCATTATTATTATTATTATTGATTATTATATATATATTTTATTATTATTTTATTATTATTATTATTATTATTTTTATTATTATATTATTATTATTAGAATACTATTTAAAATTTATTATCAAAACGTTCTCTTCATTGTTTAAAATCATTAAACAAATATTCAACTAAAAATAACCCTTTAACAACTTATGTAAAAGAAGAATTTTATCCTTCATCTTACCTGCCTTGGGTACCAAACTGTGGCCACGTCGGTTAAAACTCCCCAAAACTTTATTCGATCTTAAAATATTTCGAGATTGTAAAACCTGATCCAGTGCAGATATTCAAAATAAAAACGTGCAGTGTTAAAAATTTCAAAAATATTTATAATATTGCATAGCATAATAAAATTAATATTTATGCGATAGTGCTCTTATTATTATATATATATATATATAATATATATTATAGTATATATATATATAATATAATATATATAATATATATATATATATATATTATATATATATATATATATATAATATTATATATAATATATATAGCTTATCATAGAACCTAATTCGTGTTGCTGCATAAACTATTACTATCTATATGCATGGAGCCATATATAATATAGATAAAATTGATATATAAGATATAATAATATATATTATATATTAAATAGAATATATATATATAATATTATATATATATATATATATATATATATATTATATAAAAAATATATATATAGTAATATATATTATATATATATATATATATATATATATACTATATATATATATATATATATATATAATATATATAGAATATAATATATATATTAATATATATATACGTATATATAATATATATATATATATATATATAGATAATATATATATAAATATATATATATATATATAACCAATATAAGTTTATATATATATAAATATAAAATATAAAATTATATATATAGATATAATTAAGATATATACTATATATATATATAAGATAATATAATAAATATATATAGGTAATATATATATAGATATATAGTATATATATATAGATTATAATATAATAATATATAATATAATATAATATAATATATATATACTACATATATATACAATTAAAATGTAGTGAATATTAAAGACTGCTGTTCTCCCCACCAATTGCAAATATATAATAATAATAAATAATAAAATATAATAAATAAGAATGATAGTAGCAAGAATGAAAAAAGAGAATGATTAAATAAGAAGACTAATAATAAGAAGAATAATATAATAATAATAATAAGATAATAATTAATAAGAAAGAACAATAGTAGCAAGAATAAATAAAAATCATAATAATATAAAAATTATAATAAGAAAATTTAAGGTAAAAATGAATTATAATAATCAGAAATACATAAAAATATTAAATAAGAGTAATAATAAAAATAATAATAACAATAATAATAAAAAAATGAAAATAAGAATAATAATAATAAGAATGCTTATAAAAAAGTTAATTAGCAGAATAAGGCTAATATTTAATAAAATAAGTAAAAATTATTAAATAATTGTTTATATTTATTTAAATAATCTTTATGAAAATATTATTTATCAGAATGAATAAATTGATAATTATATATAATATATAATATATATATACTATATATAATATTATTAATAATGTATATATTATATATATATATATTTATATATATATTATATAAACTATATATATATATATATATATATATATATATATATATAATAATATATATTATATATATATATTATATATTAAATATTATCTAATATATATGTAGTATGTAATGTATATGTATATATATATATATATATATATATAATTATATAATATATATATATTATATATATAGTATATATTATATTATATATATATATAAAATATATCTTTTTTTCATAAAAGTTTTATTTCCTCTCATCTATTCCTTTGCTACTCTTTATCACTCCTCTTCTCTCCTCTCTCTCTCTCTCCTCTCGCTCCTCTCTCTCTCCTTTCTCTCTCTCTCTCTCTCTCCTCCTCTCTCTCTCTCTCTCTCTCTCTCCTCTCTTCTCTCTCTCTCTCTTGTTCTCTTTTTATGTTTTCCCTTCGAATTTAATTAAAATTTTTGCAAATTTGTCTTCAGAGTTTTCAAGTGTATGTGATTAACCTTTTGGGTTTCAGACACATACACATACATATACTCAGATACACACACACACACACACACACATATATATATATATATTATATAATTATATTATTATATATTATATAATATATATTATATACATATAATATATAATATATAATAATATATATATATATATATATATATAATTAATATATACAGATATATATATATTATATATGATTATTATATATATAGTATTAATATATATATATATATATATATATATATTATAGTCGTAAAAAGCTCTTTTATTATGCATAGTTTTTTTAAAGAGCGTTTATTTTTGTTTTGTGTTTTTTTTAATACTTTTTACATAACATTATATATTTTTACTAGTTTACAAAGTTTATTATTATTTACAGCTAATATATTTACTAATAGTTTTGAGAATGATTTTAGCAACTAAAAATGTACAGCACAAATGACGTTTAATGGAGCAGGTAATGCAGTTTGCTACTGATAAAGTTAAAATTATTTGAATAAGAATTTATTCAAATATAAATATTTAGCATTTTAGAATTGATGTCATCATTAAAGTATTTAAAGCCAATAATTTATGTATTCTCTTAAATAATAGTAGCAAAAATTGTTCTAAAGAATAAATAGCATTATAAACTATTTAAAAGATATATAAAATTAAAAAAAAAAAATACAATAAGAAAATAGCTTGTTTTGTTCTTGTTTTTTTTTATTATAAAAAGAAACGAGGTAGTTTTTTGCAGTTGCAACTCTGTATATATATATATATATATATATATATATATATATATATTAATATATATATATATAAATATATATATTATATTATATAATAATGATAATAATATATATACTATATATATATATATATAGATATAATATATACATATATATATAATATAATTAGATATATATATATATATAAGATATATAATTATATATTATATATATAGTATATATAATATATATATATCTAGTAGTATATATATAATATAAATATTATATATATATATATATACAAAAGCTTAGCCACGAAGCGATTAATTTAATTTTGTAGAAATAATAATTTTTGGGGGCTGGAATCACCTCTATGCAATATTAGCTTTAGTTTAGTGGTTTAAAAATTTTTAATTTCACAGTTGAAAGTTGATTATTATATTTTGACAACTTAAACAATAATAATAATAATAATAATCTAATAATAAATAATAATAAATAATAATAAAATAATAAAATAATAATATATAATTAATCAATAATAATAATAAAAAATAATACTAATAAAATTATTTATACATAATAATAATAATAATAAATAAATAATATAATAATAAATAATACTTAAAATAATAATAATAATATATAATAATAATAATAATAATAATAATAATAATAATAATAATAAATAATATGAGCATCAAATACTGACACCTATTCAACTCTTTTGGTGGGTAGGTGAATATATCCCATCAGTAAACTTTGCATATTCAACTCAAGAAGAGTAATAATAATAATGAATAACTAATAAATAATAATAATAATAATAAAAAATAATAATAATAATAATAATAAAAATAATAATAATAATAATAATAATAATAATAATAATAATATAATAATAATAATAATAATAATAATAATAATAATAATAATAATAATAATAATAATAATAATAATAATAATAATAATAATAATAATAATAATAATAATAATAACAGCGGCTAACGTGGGTAACTTTTCCAAATAAATGAATAAAAAATAAATAGTTATAATTGAAAATATTTGTTTTATAATAAATAATCAAATGTTTCAAGGGTATTTGGTGAGAAATTATGTAGAAAAATGTAAACATAACTTTATTATTTTCCACTTTTAATTACATCAAATTAAAGCAAAGTGCAGCATTTCACGAGATCTAAATCGTTTATTTTGAGCATTTTTCGACTTTTCTAGAGTTTCTTTTTTATTAATATTTGAAGAAAAATATTTCTATATTTCTATATTTTTGAACTGAAAAATCTCTTTTTTTAAATGATTCGAAAATTGAACTATAAATGGATGGAAATAGAGAATCTTTGCGATGAAGATTTGATATCTGCTTCCTATATATATATATATATATATAATATAATAATATATATATATAATATATATATATATTATATTTATATATACTAATATATAATTATATTATATAATATATATAGTAATTATATATATACTATAGTATATATACTGTATAATAAATATATATAAATATATATATATATATATATATATATATATATATATATATATATATATATATATATATATATATATATATATATATATAAATATATAGAATATATTATATATATATAATTAATATATATATATATAAATATATATATTATAATATATATAATATATAGTTAATTATATATATATAGATATATATATATATAATATATATATATATATTATATATTATATAAATACAAATTAAACACTTTTAATTGCCAAATGTCTGCATATATATATATATATATATATTTATATATATATATTATATATAATAGTATAATAATATATATATATTATATATATATAATATAATATAATATATTTATATAGTAATATATATATATTATAGTAATTATAGATATATATATATATATATATATACTATGTAATATATATATATATATATAATATATATATATAATATATAACTATATATATATATATATAATATAATATATATAAATATATATAGTATATATAATATATATATATATATAATATATATATATATATAGATATTATATAATATATATATATATATAATATATATATATATATATATATAATATTATATATAATATATTAATATATATATTTAACATATATATACTGATATATATATATATATATAATATATATATATAATATATATATATATATATATATATATATATATATATATATATTATATATATAATATTATATATATAATATATAAATATATATATATATATATTATATAGATTAATATATATATATATATAGTATATATTAATATATATATATATTATATATATATATATTTATATATATATATATATATATATATACTATATATAATTTATTAAAAAAAATATAATATAATATAGCAGCGAAAAGAAGAATTTTTTTTCATAAATAAAAACTATCACGATATTTTTTCCTGTTTACCTAATAATGAATATGAAAATTTCAGGGGATGTATTAGGCAAGATACATCTTTTTCATTTAAATTTATTTTTGCCTCTGTGGTACGGAGAAAATTTCTCCCGATACCAGAATGAAAATGGTTGTGTATACCAAGAAAAATTATCCTAATTAAAAAAGATAGTATCTTAAGAATTATTATAGATACAAGGAAAATTTTATGTTCATTAGATTAACAGGAAAAATATCTCAATTTTTCATTCATGGAAAAAAATTCTCATTTTAGCTGTACATGGAATTTTTTTAATGGAGTTTGATATCAGATTTTCATCACAAGGATTTATATGATATAATATATATATAATATTTATATATATATATATATATAAAGACTATATATAATTATATATATAATATTATATATATTAATATATAATATATTAATATATATATATATGATATATCAATTATCTATTTATATCTATTTACAAAATATTACTATTATATAATGTTTATTATATATTATATTTATATTTAAAATTTGTATATTTATATATATTTATATCTATTAATATCTATTTAAAACTATTTATATATTTATATATATTTATTTCATTTTTATTTATATCTATTTATATCTAAGTTAAATATCTGTTAACATAATATTTATATTATATCATATTTATAACGTATTATTTTATATCTATTTATATCTATTTATATTTGTACTATTTATATGCTATTGATATCAGTTAATTAATATCTATTAATATTTAATTATATTTATTTATATTTTATCTACTTATATCTATTTATATTTATATCTATTTACTCTAATTTTTATTTAATAAGTTATATCATATTTGATATCGTGTTTATATATATTTATGTATAATATATATAATATATATTTATATAATTATATATATATATTATATATATATATATATCACGTATATATCATATATATATATTAGTATATATATAATATAATAATTCTTAATATATTACTCTAGAATAAGTAATATATAAATACAAAGATATGACATATATAATATATATATATATATATATATATATATATATATATATATATATATATATATATATATATATATATATATATATATATATATATATATATTTATATAATTTTATATATCTATTTTTATTTATACTATTTTTTAATCGTATTTATATCTTTATTATCTTTTAATATGTACTTAAAGTATATAGTATTTTATATATATATATATATATATTATATATATATATATATTATATATACAATGTTTTTATATAGTAATATTAAATATAGTAATAATAATATAAATATAAATATATATATATATATATATATATATTGATATATATTTATATTTATATCTATTTATAATAATTCAATTTCAAGTTATTTCGACAATGGATTATCAATATCTTTTTTTAAAAACTCTCAAAATCCTTAATTTCTTCTATACAAAACAATTGAAAAGAAACAAAAAATGCTAAAATTCTACTTTTTAGAGGCCTCTATCAAAAATGCAGTCTTAATATTTTGTTTAAATTAAATAGATTGACAAAAATAATATAATTTATTGCTAAAATTTAACTCTACGAATTTTTCCCTTCAAATACCCTTAAAACGTTTGACCTTGCCCTATATAAAAAGTATAAAATTTTGTATTTTTAGCGAGATTTAAAGTTTTAATATTAATATTAGATATACAAAGTAAAATTGTAGCATATACATACATACATATACATACATATAATATATATATATTATAATGATTTAGAAATAATAATTAGTATATATAATAATAATATTATATATACTATATATATATATATAATATAAATATTATTATATTATTATATATATAGTATATATATATATATTATAGTATATATATATATATATACATATAAGATATATAATTATATTATATATAATATATATATTATATAATATTATATATATATATATATATATATAGTGGATTTGAAAGAAAAATAGTGAATCATAGTAAAAATCAATGAAAATGTGTATTGTACAAAATAAACGTGTAAATAAAAAACTCAGAATGAAAAACTTCTTGCACAAAGGTTGAAATATGCATTTTCCTTCATAAAAAAATGTATGCAAAAAAATGCTGTGTTAAAGTTGAAAAACTATTCAGTACTACCAGGATGTGAAACTATTAATCCTATATCCATTTTGAAATTTCCTATTATCAGTCCTTTACCAAAATATTTTTTGGAATGCAAAGCCTGAAAAAAAAACAATCTTGGTTTTTATTAATTGCTTTATATATTTACCCATGCTTTTAGTTTTAATTTTTAAATATTTATTCCTATATAGATTATATAAAAATTATTTAAATATTTTCTTGGTATATTTAAAATTTTTTTTTAATTTACTTTTGAATGACAGAATGAAATAAATTTTTAGTTTATATTTGAATTTTTATGCTTTGAAACTTTATTTTGGTTAATGTAAGTTATTCAAATATTTTTCTGTTATTTTTAATTTGTTATTAAAATATTTATCGGAATTTTAATCCTGGAAAAAAATCTGTGTATTTTCAAATTCATATAATATAATATATATATATATATAGTATATATATATAATATATATAAATATATATATATATATATATAATATATATATAATATAATATATTATTAATATAATATATATTATATATAAATATGATATATAAAATATATATACTATATGATATTATATATATATATATATATTAATATTATATATATATATAATATA
>JABUQX010093649.1:0-2500 GCA_015478945.1 Trachelipus rathkii | reverse complement strand
AAAACAAGAAATATTAAATTTAAAAATTTTTATGATGTTTTTAAAGTTAAATTTCCATTGGCTTCTTGTGTATTTAAAACGTTTAAAAATTTGAACCACATCTTCATATTACCTTATTTTTATATTTATCATTCTTTTTATGGTTCTCAAGAATGATTCTTCAGGTCAATTTATATGTAGAATTCTGTGGGTGGGTATCGATATTAAGATAATGTTAATCCACTTTATAACCATGTGTGAAATCGTTTACACAATTAGTTTACCACTGCTCACCATCCGGCAAGACCTCAATGTTGTAGGAGAAGTAGGTTATTTTCAATTTCAATCCGTATAAAAAAAAAAAGCTGACATAAGCTCTTTCCCTTCTTTGTTCCACTCCATTCAATTGGACTAGTACAAACCCGGAATAGATTCTCATATATATTATAAAAAACTGTGAAAATATAATCAAAAAAAAGAGTAAGAAAATAAACAAATTATAAATTAACTTTCACAAGGGTTGGCATATGTAAACAAAAGGGCAGTTAAGAAACTTATATTAAGACCTACTACTAAGTCATTTAATTCAATGAGATCAAGGAAAACTCGTTATTCTTAGAGAATATGCGAATGTTTTTACCATAGGGATAATTAATATTTAATATATATAGTATATAATATTAATATATATAATATTATATATATTATATATAATAAATAATTATATAAGTATATGATAATATATTTTATATATATTTTATATAGTATAATATATAATATTCATATATATATTTAATATTATATTATATATATATTAAAGTATTAATAATATATAATATATTATTAATAGATAATATATATATATATATTTATATTATATTATTTATATAATATAATAGTATATATATTATATATATAGGATCATGTGGTGATGCATGAATTCGTTATCCATAGTACTAAGAAGGTTTACAAGAGATCTTCAGACACAATTTAAAATGTAAAATAATACTGTTTTGGAGTCAAAATAAAATCTGTTATTTTTAAATGAAAGATACTTACTTAACACCTTTAAATATTAATATAAAAAAATTAACTTAATATTATGTCTAGCCTAAAATCGTAACATCTGTAAGATATAATACCTACATTAACGGTAAAATAACGTCTTACCATATGTCCAAACTATAACTTAGTATATTAATTATATGACTAGCTTTTCCATTAATTCTTTGTTCCAATAAACAGAAAACAAAAAATATATATAAATTCACCCCGGTATAGAAAAATTAGATTCCCTAATTAATGGATATATTCGTCTTAACTTTACCACATTGATTCACTTCATGTATAACTTTGTGTAATATATAATATACATAATATTAAATAACGAAATTATCATATTATATATAGTATATTAGTATTAATATATATATATTTATTATATAAATATATTATATATAATTAATATATTAATATTAATATTATATTATTAATCTATAATTTATATATATATATATAATACATAACACTCGATTACGTACATATATGCTATATATTAACAAAGAATACAATACATAATTCTTAAAGAAATTTTTTTCAGTTTACATGATGTGAAAAGTTCATATATTTTAAATTGATGTGAATAATTATGTCTATCTAAAATATTTTATTTCAAATTTTGCGCGGGAAATAATCACTATTATAAAAGTATATAATAATAATAAGAACATAATTAATTAAAAAATTCCAGAAATTTGATAAAAAAAAAAAATTATAAACATATAACACTAAATCAGTCTGAACATTTTGTCTGTGTTGATAAAATCATGTTATAACATTAATTTATTCATTCTATTTATTTATTTATCTAATTATTATATATTATAATAATAATAAAATAATTATATATTTATATATTTAGAGTATATTAATATTATCTCTTCTTATTATATAATTGAGATTATAGTGTTACTGATTAAAAGTGTTAAAAATAAACTATCATTGGATATTTATATATATAATAATATTAATATATTAATTAATATTAAATTAAAAATAGATATATATTGGGAAAATTCCTTAAAATATACAATATGGGGATAAGAAATAAATATAAATAGCCTAATGTTTTTTGGATAAAATAAGATAAGATAACTGAATAATCTAAATTGATAGAAATAATAGTAATATGGAATACTATAGTAAAATAGTTAGAATATAGTATATAAATTATCGCGTGAGAATAGTGTTTAATTAATTAAATTAACAATAATAAATAATAAATTAAAATAATAAGTTAATTAGTTAATGAACGTATAATGAATAAGTAATGAATATAAATAAATAATTAAATATTAATTAGTTAATAAAAATATATACATATATAATAATTAATAATAATGAAGTATAAATAATAAATAATAATAATAATTAAATAATTAAATAAATTAAATAATTATATATATAATAATAATATAATTATATAAATTATAATATATAAATAAAAATATTTAATAAATAT
>JABUQX010093648.1:42500-58748 GCA_015478945.1 Trachelipus rathkii | reverse complement strand
AAAACTATTCAAATATTAATTACAGAATATATAAAAACATCAGAAAAATAAAATAATAAATAAAATACCTTATTTTGCATTTCAATGGTGTAGCATTTCATCAAGTCGAGGAATTTTTGCTCCATTTCATTCTTGCTTAAATTTGTTATTGCCATTTTTGCTGCCATTTCAGCGGAAAATTCATCTTTAAACTGAAACAATTTCTTCGTTACATAAACATGTTTATTTATATGCTAAATATAAAAAAAAATTGGATCTTTACGGTTTCACTTTCCTCCTCTAAAAACAACTTGCTGATAACCTAACCTAACCTAACCTAACCTAACCTAACCTAACCTAACCTAACCTAACCTAACCTAACCTAACCTAACCTAATGTAAATAATAGCTGAAAAACAAAAATAAAATAATATATTTTAAAGGAGAGGTCTCAAACCGACATGCCCTAAAAATTATATTACTAATAAATATAAAGGTTTCAAAAATGTAAAATATTAAGTTCTCTCTTTGAAATAAGGTTAACATTATTGTTCTTAGACAATGCCTGTTATGACACTCTACTATGTAATTTAGATGTTATCAAACTAAATAACTAAATAAATAACACTCGACTATGATGCAATTTAGATGTTATCAAACTATGGTCCGTTGTGACATTTTATTTGGTCTGCCGACCATGCACAATATACTATGTACATTAAAAATTATTATATGGTAGAAATGTACCACAATCCAAAAAGTATAAAATATTTTAATATAAATATTATTTAACAGTATTTAAATTAGATTTAATATAAAATATATTTTTTATCTCTTTAGTATTTTAATCACAATATAATTTCATTATGTAAATTATTATTTATTTTTTATATTAAAATTTCATTACGTAAATTATTATATATTTTTTATATTAAAAGTCTAAACCACGGTCATTGTCCTATTCTAGAAGGAGAACTAATCTAGATAATTTATACCTAGGATCCGGGCGAGGAATTGAACTTAGGCCCTGTGCCTTGTGACTCTTGTTGTTCTACCGATTGTTCCATGGTATCATTTACTTATTATGATCTAATACTCTCTTTCTTGTTCTAAAATGCAAATTGTAATGTAATTGTTCTACAATGTAAATTGTAATGTAATTGTTAGAAAATGTAAAATGTAATGTAATTGTTCTAAAATGTAATTTGTAATGTAATTGCTCTAGCATGTAATTTGCAATGTAATTGCTCTAGCATGTAATTTGTAATGTAATTGTTCTAAAATGTAAATTGTAATGCAATTGTTCTAAAATGTATAGTTCTAAAGTGTAAATTGTTATGTAATTGTTCTACAATGTAAATTGTAATGTAATTGTTAGAAAATGTAAAATGTAATGTACTTGTTCTAAAATGTAATTTGTAATGTAATTGCTCTAGCATGTAATTTGTAATGTAATTGTTCTAAAATATATTGTTCTAAAATGTAAATTGTAATGCAATTGTTCTAAAATGTATTGTTTTTACCTAAAGTTGTTCATCTTTTTGCTACAGGGATAAAATTGAAAAGAAATTATAATATTAAACAAACAGAGGCGTAGAACCTGAGCCCTGGAAGAACCGGAGATCCGGAATTATTATGGGAAATAGAAATCGGAAATAAAAAATAATCGTATCTTTGTTAGAACGAATAATCCCTAAGCAAAATGTCAAATAATTAGAACATGCTTCCTTAGTTTATATATATATATATATATATATATATATATATATATATATATATATATATATATATATGATATATAATATATATTATATATATATATATATATACTATATATATATATTATATATATATATATATAATTATATATATATTATTCGACGGAATGACCAAGAAGTATTTACAATTTCGGCCTGCTCTCACATACGATTATGACTAAACCTGAATTAATGAAATGTTGGTGAGAAAAGATCATATTTATATATAACAAACAAAAGAGTAAGTTTTAAATAATTTTTAAAAAACAAAAATTCAATTCTGTAGCGATAAATTTTATATTCACTACGAAATTTTTATTCTATTTTCAAATGAAATTAATGTCGAATAATTAAATTTAAATTCAAATTCTAATATATATATATATATATATAATATATATATATATATAATATATATTATATAATATATATATAATATATATTAAATATATATATATATAAATAATATATATATATATATTTATATAAATTATTATTAATATATAGAAAAAAAAAAAGTTTAAGAAATTTTCGAATTTTCGCATAACATTCAACCTTCATCAAGTATTATTTAAAGGTTAAAAGAAGATTATTTTAAAATAAAAAATATATTCTAAACCTTAATTACCTCTTCCATGTAGGAGCTGAACCATCGAGGAATTAAAATAGATTTTTTTGATTCATGAGTGCTAGTGACAGGAGTTTGTTGTTGAGAGTTGACTGAAGAAACAGGATTTTTTGTTTCTTGACTGTTAGTGACAGGAGCGTGTTGTTGAGAACCGACTGAAGAGACAGGATTTTTTGTTTCTTGACTGCTAGTGACATGAGCGTGTTGTTGAGAACTGACTGAAGAGACAGGATTTTTTGTTTCTTGACTATTCGTGTAATTCTGCGAGTTACTTGAAGAACCTGGATTAAAGATATTATCAATACAGGATTGGCATAAGGAAAGTAAATTAATATTAAAAATTTAGAATAAGTATAAAAAAAAAATTACGTTATCCTAAAATATGATATAATTAGGGATGATTAAAAATAATATGAATAAAATTGGCGATATAATAAAATAAGATCACGTGTGGAAAATAGATATGTAACAAGACTATTAGCAAAATATTATAGACCAAATAAACTTTGATAGTAATAAATATAAGACGACATAATTGGTTTATTAGGAGAATATAAATGGCAACTCATGCTTGGGAGGGAAATACGTCCTTCAAATCCTCCAAAGTCTTACCCCCTCCCCCCTCTTAAAAGAAAATAATGAAACTTCTCCATTAAACAATTAAAAATCATTTTATTAAATATTATGAACTGAATGAGTCAAAGGAGATTTTTACTCTCCATCAGCGGGATTCGAAACTGGACTCCGCGTCGCTGAGTTAACAGTAACCGAGAGCTCTAACCACTAGACCATAATGAATGACATCTAAAAATACATAAATTTTTCACGTCTTTTAATTTGCATTTCCCCACCATTTACCAAAGCAGATTTTTTACCTTAACTAGATATATTTATTTTAATAATAATAAAAATAATAATAATAATAATAATAATAATAATAATAATAATAATAATAATAATAATAATAATAATAATAATAATAATAATAATAATAATAATAATAATAATAAGTCATAAAGGTACAGATCATTACAGTCTATATTAGGATTGGCTGCGCACGGCAAAATACCGCCCCTCACCGGGATATGTACCAGCACAGCACCGAATTAACAGTCAACCGCACCGCAACACCTCTTTTGCAACGCACACTGCACGGCGCGCTGCACTGAAACCTGGACGTTATAATTGTGTACCGTACTGCAACGTACGAGGAGGCTGCGTACCATCCCAGCGCCTCACTAACAGTCGTCCTTCCCTCCGCACCGCACAGCACCATCTCTTTTGCAACGCGCTCTGCACTGAACCGTGACATTGAAATTATGTACCGAGTCATACCTATACCGGTACATTGACTGACTCTAGTCTATATTTATAAATTATAATACCATTATTATTATTATTATTATTATTATTATTATTATTATTATTATTATTATTATTGTATTTTATGTCTAATACTTTACCTGAAGAAGTCGAAACAGAAGGTTTTGAAGAATTTTTAAAAATTTCCTTTGTCTTTGATATCTGGATAAAAATTATATATATATATATATATATATATATATATATATATATATATATATATATATATATATATATATATATATATATATATATATTATATTATATATATATATATATATTATATATATAGATAATATATATATATATTTTTATATTATATATATATATATATATATAATAATATAGTTATATATATATATATATAATATATATAATATATATAATATATTTATATATATATATATTATATAAATTAACCGATTACATAAAAAAGTTGATTATATTTAACTAAGATTTCAGAGTTTAATAAATGACGCAACCCGAACGATAAAACATACGAGGAAGCACATTTTCTGGCACAATATTCGTCAGGTGGCAACTCTGTACTCAAAGTCAACAGGTTGTTGCCGTGTAAAAGACAAAGTCAAGCGCCATTCATATTGGGGTGTTCATTCCATTGTGGTGTGTTAGTAGTGTTGTTTTCAAAAAAGCATGTTTTTATTGTTGAGATGTACTTTGCGTACAAATCAGACCAAATTTGTGATAGAGGAGTTGAAGTGAGTGGAAAATATAATGTTAGAATGACTAATCCTATTGCAAAATATCAAATATTTAAAAAATGCTGTTTCGGTTTTATATGTTTTCATGCACTTTGACCTTGATTGGGTCAACATATTCAAGAATTTTCTTCAATCTGTCCTGTCTCACTGATGGTTTGCTGATAACTCGTTATATTAATAAACTTAAATGATGTGTTGGTGAGAAAGGATTGTATTTATATATTGTAGCAAACATTTTTACATTTGAGTAAAACAAAAACTAAGCCTAAGGCCTCTCGCTTTGCTGAGCTACCACCGGGCACTTCTTTCATACTGTGGTAACGGTACAAATGTCTTATTTGTTTTTTCCTTAATATGCATATTCTGCTAGGTTTAAATAAGTATCCCGTATTTTAATTACCTGATCCATGTTGGGGCTGAGCCGCGCAGGAATTTTAACAGAATCATTTGAATTTTTCGATTCTTGACTTTTATTGCCTTGCTGAGAGTTGATTGAAGAACCTAAATAAAATAGGTAATATTGACATTATATGAAAGAAAAATGTTAATGTAAGTGAATATTAAAAATTTAAAATTAGCATTAGAAAAATCGTTATCTTTAAATTAAAAAAATATACATATAAGGGGACGATGCAAAATATAAATAAAAATGATAATATAAAATCAAATCTAATTGTCTGGTAAACTGACATAATTGGCCTTTTGGAAGAGCATCAATGGTAGTCCATACTGTGAAACACGTCCTTCGACCCCCTTCAAAGATTTAATCCCCAACCAAACCACCAAACCCCTCTCTAATGATGTAATGGTTGTATAATAGTGAGTATCATACGTGCTAGGTATTATATTATGTAGGTAATTATTTAAATAACATTTAAAAAAAGATGTTTATTTATTATCAATAAATTTATAAGATAGCTTTTCGTATTATAGTATGGTTATACAATTAAGTATGTTGTAGTGATGTAGTTATGTTAGTGAGGCGGGTATGATGAGGTAGGAATTGCGATGGGTTATTAGAGGGATTGTGATGTTGGAGGATAGTGATTGTTAGTATGTCTTGTCATGTTGAGTGTGTTGGTTAGTGTTCATAAGTATGTTATAGTTATTTATATATATTACTTGCTATATTCTGATTGGGTGGAGCTGAGAAATGTATTGTAATAAATATTGTATCTCATATCTTATTGTATGTACTGTGACAGTGATAATTTTATAATTTTGTATAGAATTTAATATTATTTTATTCTTTCATTATGCATATGATACTGTAAAGTCAATACGACGTCCTATTTAACATTTATTTTTAAAGTGTTATTTTATGATCTATTATTAGTTTTATGCAAGGTTATGTAGGGGAGTTTAACACCATAATGATAAGATTTATATTGTTAATACGATAGTTGATAAGTGTTGTTAATACTAGCTTAGTTACCCGTATCATATATAATGAACATAGCCCTAACTTAACTTAAAATTAAGGTTAATGAGTAGTTAATAGTTTGGGATGATATATATTTATTATGACTCATAAAAGTACTACTGTATATAAGTTCATTGCAATGAGAGGAATATATAGTATAAAGATTGAGTAAGTGATAGTATGTTGACTTGTTCTTAAGGGTAAGTAAATAAGATCTAGTAACTTATAGATAGATATGGAAAATTAAATATTATAGGTAACTAATAGATATTTTAATATAGTAATTAGATTATAAATTGTGTAAATATAGATATAAATAGTATAGTATGAGATTAATGATAATAAGAGTTTTTCATACTACAGTATATTTTAGTAATTATTAAATATATTAACATTATACATTATAACATATACTAATTAACATATGTTAATCAATTATAATAACATTATTAATCATTACTATTAACATTATAAATTAATAAGTTAAACAATATGTCATAAAATTACATTATTTAACGTAATGATTACAATATCTTATAACTGAATAACTATAGTGAATAGTATTCATGATAGTTATCATAAAATCTAATATTAATATTAATTATATCATGAATATTTGTACCATTAAAATGATTATAGTAGTCAAATATATATACCCACTTCAATTAAGTCGCCTGTATTTCATATAATATTTAATACTACTCTCATAGTGTAAGTGTATATA
The DNA here is from genome assembly GCA_015478945.1 of Trachelipus rathkii. Taxonomy (NCBI): domain Eukaryota; kingdom Metazoa; phylum Arthropoda; class Malacostraca; order Isopoda; family Trachelipodidae; genus Trachelipus; species Trachelipus rathkii. Next base: position 52,154 of record JABUQX010093648.1, on the reverse strand, counting down.
TATATATATGTGTTGATGCATTGTATTTGATGTCGTGTTGCTGTTGATGACGTTGTATGTTGTATTCGTTAGTATATAATATGATTATATATCTAGTATATGTTGTTACTATAATGGCACAATGAAAAGACAAAAGTTGCATAATAAAAATTATGGAAATACTTAAACATAGAATTATTACAGAAAAATTTCATACAATTAATTTTACCCATTCCTCTATCCTTTAAAACAGAAGATAATTTGTAACAGTCAGTGAGATTAAATAACCTGGTTTAGCAAACTTCCTCTGAATACATCGAGTTTATCTGGCATAATATCTTAATTAAGATTGATAAATAGAATGATGAACAGAGTTTGAAAATACAATTATTTACAATAGTATTAATTGCATTTTAATTATAAAATATAACCACTTTGTCATATTTTTGACCACAATATTCCTCACCCTCGCTTATATCTACTTAATCCTCCTATTCTAATCTTATCAATTTACAATTCATATTTGGATAGCAATGTCTTGGAGACATATTCAATTAGTATAAATATAAATATAAGAAAAGAGATATAATTTTGTATATATAAAAAAACATTAGTAAATACCAAACCATACTCGCAAATTCGAAACTTTGGGCCTTACTATTATAAAATGGTATATAGTTCATTATTTTCCTTTTCCTTTTCTAATTATAGTTCCCTATCAATGCTGCGAGTTGCATGCATGCTTTTTATATATAATCATAACATTAACACTAATATATATATATATATTACTTCATATATATATATTCATTATATCTGTATTATATTATATGAATATATATATAATATAAATTAATAATATATGTATCACCTAATATTTAATAATATAATAACAGTATATAAATATATATATAGTACATAGTACGACAGTACGTAATTTGAAGCAGGTGGGGTCATAAAAATTTTATTTTAGCAAAAACTACGACGTGCTAGGACACTATGTAGACTGATGTTGTAATATTAACCTATCTAGTTCGCGAAATATAAAAGTATGGTTGTGAGACCCCTACCTTAACCCAGCAGAACAACATTAACTCTCAGCCCCCCTACGAAAAGAATTAAAAGAACAGAAGTTTAATAACAATATCGTCTCTTAAATCACTTATATAACGAGTGTCAAACGCTCGAGATTAACTGACAATATAGGTATAAAGACATATTTTACATACGCTTTTCCACGTCTTTTTAAAGTATTACACATCAGGTATCAACAAAAATCATTACGAGCACTATCAGGTGGAGGCATTGGATGGGACTTTTATTATATAATGGACAACATCCTGGTGAGCGGGTAAACTGGGATTATTAATGAGCCTTGAATTTCTAGATTTTGAAAGAGCTTTATCTTGGTGTTTTCGGGAAATCGTATAAAAACCATAAGAGACCATCGCTTGTAAATTGACTTTTGTTTAACCAATAATAATAGATAAGGTGAGGGGTGCCTGGAGATTTTTTGGCTATAATAATGGCTGTATTTTCCTTAGTTGATTTTAACCCTAATACACATATTTCAAATAACAAATAATTTTTTGCAGTATCTAATTTTGTTAACGATTATCTTCGGGCCATCTTTTCAGGTTGCTGTTTACAAAGTTCATAATTAACTATCTATCCAGCGTAATTTGATTTTCTTCAATTTTATTTCCAATGGTACCCTTAAAGGTTTTTGGTCCTGATGTTTGTCCATCAAATTGCCTCGAATACGAGTCTGAATGGAAGTTCATTTCCATGTAAGAGGCAAGTTAACCACTGTCTAGGTCTTCCCATATATATTTCAATCATTTTCAAAACTCCACCAAATCTTCCAGTGTTAATTGGAGCTTCATCGCAAAAACAGCTTTATAGGAAATCTCGCTACTAGAACCAATTAAGAAAGTTATTATTTCATCGGTAATACATCGGGCTTTGCAGAATCTGGTGTAACATGAATCATGTAAATATAATCGGTTCTTTTACAAAAACATAATGTTCTTCAATTCAAATTTCTGAATTTTAGCAGTCTACAACCAATTCTTTAAATTATTTTATCATAAACAGTTTTCATTGATCAATTCTCCAACATCTTATCATATGATTTATTTTCACTTCAAACTCATCTTTTCTGTTTTTTTGGGATCTTATTTAGTTTTGAAGTTGTTTCTATAAAAGTCTTTGAACTCTTAAAAATATTACATCAAGTATTATGGTTGGAAAGGAAAACTTTCTCTAGATGGATTCCACGTCTCTTGCAACAATTCAATAGCCAATCTTTAGCGGTTTACCCCCCTCTTCCTCCATACTAATACCTATACACTCATATATACTAGACTATATTATTTATATATTATACCTTTTATTCCACACTATGGTTTTATAGGTATATATCCAGTATATAATCTTTTTTATATATAAATTATATGAATATATATATATATGATATATATTATATATTATATAAACCTTGTACTTTGTTTACTCTAGATTTACTTGCTTATAAAGAGTTGTAGCGTAAATTATATAGTTAAAAAATGCAAATGTGATAATATATGTGAGTTATATAGCATAGCGTAAACAACTTTGAGTTAAAAGAAATTTAAGCTAGTTTATAAGAGCATGAGTTAAAAGCAGTACAACATGAGTTAAAGCAGGTAAGCCGTAAAACAAAAAGCATAGCTAATCCCACCTAGGTGTTTAGGTCACACAAGTATCTAATTTGATGTAACGCATGATAATTTACTGTTTATTAGAGATACTTGTAATGTTTATAGAAAATGTTGATAGCTTAACAAGTAGCGTTAAAACTATTTGGTGGATATAAGTTATAGAGACAACAGTTAAAAAAACTGAGTTACACGAAGGCAGTAAATGAGTTAGCGTAAGCAGTAAACCTACAAAGCTTACTAAATCCCACTAGGTGTTAGGTTAACACTGATGATTCTATATTGATAGTTACTGATTTTACTGGCCTTTAAAAAGGTATGTACACAAGTTTAAATAAAATCTTGTTGTGATTATTATAAGCAGTAATAACATTAAAGGGCATCATCATAAGTTGTTAACAGGACAAGTAAAACATGAGTTTAAAAGCAGAGGCTCTAAAACCAGTAATATATTAAGTTAAAATAAGCAACTTAACTCTTAATCCTTATAGTCGCGCCTCCACCGCGTAGGCGTCTGTTGAAGTTTTTCAACCAACGCTCTATTGATTTACTCGGGTATAACTGCGTTTTAGTAGGGACTTGCTGTGTAGAAGTTATTAGTCACATTATTTTTAATATTCCCTGTATCATTATTTTAAATAAAAATTGTTTTTAAGTTGCCTCTCAATTAGGATGGGCTAAATTGACCCATGGAAGCCAAAGGGTTGGTCGTGTTTGGTTGTTTAATACATGTGTATTAATGTGTAGTTAATGTCAAGTGTTAAGGTGTCTATGGTGAGTGGTAAGTGTATATGTGAATTGTGCTGTTTAATGGTGTAGTAAGTGGGGTGTGGTGTATATGTGCGTTGTGTGTGGGTTGGTGAAACCGCTGTTTGTGTAGTAGAGTGTAATGTAAGGTGCTATATGATATAATGTAATGGTTGCGTCCCATATGTGAATGTGTGTATAACGATGTCGAAAGAAGAGTGGAATGTGTGAGATGTGATTATACGAAGGTGTCGCTCTAGTACTAATGTATGAATGTGTCTGTAGTGTTGGTGGTGTTGTGTGTTTGTGATGTGTGTTGGTGTGTGTACTACATAGAAAGCTAGTTAGGAATTCAATGTACTAAAGGTTAGGTTAGGTAATTAGTTGAATAATGACATGTGGCTAGACCATAGTGTGTGCCGTTGTGGGTGTGTGTGCTTGTGTGTAAGTGGGTGTGTTTGTGTGTGTGTGGTTGTGGTCGCCGTGTGTGTGAGTGTGTGATTGTGGTGTGGTGTGGTTTCGTGATTAGTGGTGGTGTGATTGTAGTCCGCGTTGGTTGAGATACGTCGTGTGTGTTGTGGTGGTCGAGTGGTGTCAGAGTGTGTGGTAGAGTTACAAGAGCAGTCTGTGTGTGTGTATGTGTGTGTGTGTGTGTTATATATGTGTGTGTGTAGTTGTGTTTGTGTGGGTGCACGGATGGAAATAAGTTAGGATAGATCCATATCTATAGGTCAGGTTTCCTACATAAATGTAACCATCAATGTTTAAGGCCAGAATATATCCTACCAAAATGGCTGTGACTACTACAGTTACCCTGGATGAGCTCAAGGCGTGAGGTCACCGGAAGGCTAGGTGCTAGGAGTAAGGATAGGTTGATGGCTAGGTATATATAGTTAGTATAGTATACGTACCTAGGTATTAGGTATTGGTATTATAGGTAATTAGTATATTGGTATATAAGGCTGGGTATAGGTTTAAGGTTTAGGTTAGGTTTTAGGTTATTTGTTTGTTTAATATAGGTTAGGTTATGGTATTAAAGTGATCTCAGGTTAATAGGTGCATAGGTTTAGACTAGGTGTAATATATATGGCATTGGAGTATTATATATGGGGTATATATATATTATAGGGTATTGATGCAAGGTCATGCTGATGGTACAATCAATGTTACAATATATATCATAGTAAGAGCACAGGCATTTGGAAAAATAGATTCAATGAGAGTTAAATTATATATGGTAAATAATATTAGTGGGTAATTATTATAGGATACCTTTCTTTATGGAGAGCACAGAACATGATTAACATAGACAGTCCACGGTGAATGGAATGGGTAATAATATTTGAGATTACGTATAGTGAATGAGACTCAGGTAGGTAAGGAAGTAGGAATGGAAACTGGTATTATGTATAGAGTAGGTGTGTGTGTATAAGGGGGGAGGTATAAGTGTATGTGTCTATGGATATGTGTGTGTACTCATCATTAAATATATCATTATAAGATATATATGTTAGATACTCTCGTCTCTATTTCGTCTAGCACTAACATCGTCTGAAAAAACTCGATCGGATCGTATCAACATCTACTCGTCTCGCTCTCCGTCTCTCTTCTCTCTCTCGTTGATATATATATAATAATATAATAAAATAAAATACTATAGTAGTTAATAATAAACGTGCTTGAGATTGACGTAGTGCGGTGCGGTTGACGTAGCTGCGCGTCGGCGCGGTCGTATATGACGAGAGGCCTTAATAGCGGTTATTTATAGCTGTATAATATATATAATATAAACAGTGTTATAATGTTAGTTATAATAAGAATATTATATCTTATACATACGAAACGCCCTACCCATACCTCTTTTATATAAGTTACCATTTTAAGGCGCATGGTAAATAGGGTGGGAGAGGCAAAATTGAGATATAAAATATTTTCCAGATTCCACTTCTTACGTTTTATATCTTTCAATATTAAACATTTCTTACCTTTTATTTAATAGAAAAATGAAATAAAATGTTCACATGAGAAACAAGTAGACAATTTGTTTATTAATTAAAGATGTGTTATTAACTTTAAACAGTAAAATTTCTTACAAATATTTTACACTACCATGGAAGAAAGATTCTGATAGCTATCAAGTAAGAGATAAGCGCCAAAATATATATTAGCCTCAATTCCTTCTGTTCTTCTGAAATTTCCACGAAAATTTCATTGTAAACTCCGTATTTGATATAACTGTGGCATCACTTCTATGTAGTTATATGTCACTCAAATGAGAATTTTATTAATAACTATTTTACTGGTCATGATATAAACCTAATCATTGACGTATAATGGCAGTGGTTCCATCACTATCTTCCAACAATTAACAATTACGAATTAGAATCTAGTCAAATGATTTCTACAAATTTCCAAAAATTATTTCTACCACCAGAATGAGTTGCCTAGTTCTATATTGTCAATAGCCTTTCCTCCTTTAATCAATTATATTTTCATTTTAAATTTGATATTGTGGATAAGCTAACGCTGAAAAGTAGAATGTTTGGATAGAAGTTGCAAATACATTTAAATGTTAAATTATGGTACGATGGGCAAAAAATAACCTAGCAATTTTAAAATCAAATTAACATCATCTCTGCCTTTAAATTATATAGTCTTTTTCTCGCTCAAGTTAAAAAATGAATTCATTAAACAACACCTAACTTCTTTAATGGGAAAATTATTGTTATTTTAATTATTATTATTATTATGATTATTATTATTATTATTATTATTATTATTATTATTATTATTATTATTATTATTATTATTATTATTATTATTATTATTATTATTTTTATTATTATTATTATTATTTATTATTATAAATAATAATAATAATAATATATATATATTATTATTATATTATATATATATAAATATATATTATTATTGTTAGATTATTGGTTTCATATTTCTGTATATTATTATTATTATGTACATTTCAATAAATATAAATGTTCATTACATCGAAATATACGTAATGAAACCATATATATATATATATATATATATATATATATATATATATATATATATATATATATATATATATTATTATTATATATATATTATATATATATATATATATATATATATATATATATTTATATATATATATATATATATTATTTTTAATCCTTACCATTCAACGTACATATATATATATACAGCAGTTAATATATATATATATATATATATATATATATATATATATATATATATATATATAGTTATATATATATAGTTATATATATATATTTATATATATATTTATATATATATATATATATATATATATATAGATGCATATATATATATATATATATATATATATATATATATATATATATTATTTATTACTACTTTTTATTTAGGCTCCCAGATAGGCCAGTTTGTTGGCCTAGCCTCTCTCTCTCCATTCGTCTCTACCCGGCAAGTCTCCATTTCTTCTTATTTCCAAATGTTCGGGAAGCGGTGACTTGCCAGCACCTCCTCTTCTTTGTCTCTCCACCTTCTTTCTGATCATCTCCTCGCTCTCCCGCCTCTAATCCTGCAGTCATCCAGTCCTCCAGTCTTCCACTCCCAAGACCTCACCATATCCCCTCCCAGATCCTCCCCAGATGTCCCAGACACTTCCGTTGGATCTATTATATCTTATTGCTCATCGAACATACCCCCTGCTCTCTCTCTCTCTCTCTCTCTCTCTCTCTCTCTCTCTCTCTCTCTCTCTCTCTCTCTCTCTCTCTCTTATATGTTCATTATTCACTCTATCTTTTCTGTTCTTTTCCAGAATTACCCTCAAAGGTCTCATCTCCGTTGTCTGTACTCTGCATCATACATTAATATGGGCTTCAAAATATTTTCGAAAATGACTCTTTTCGCCTGCATGGGCACATTTTGATCTTTCACCAATGAATATTAAACATTCACGCGTCACAAACTGATATCATTGGTGTAATCCAAAATATCCCACTCATTGTTATTATTTCATCCTGCTTTAAAATTACTTAGCCTTATCTAAGTACGCAATAAGCAAAAGGGGTGATAACACACTCTACTACTTCACCCCCGTCCTCACTATAAATTACTCCTCATTTTCATGTTCCGTCTCTTAGCCTTGTATATATACAAACCTCGTAAAAGCTCCTAATAGCGTCTGTCATTCTCACCGAAACTGCATATTCCTCTCCAGACATATCTACAACTTATCTCTTGATACAGAATCAAAAGATTTCTGTAATTCCACAAGGGCCACGATCACCCTAACATTGCATTTCCTCGTCTTAACTACAGTCTGTCTTAAACTAAATAATAGATCAGTTTCTCCCCTATTCTTGCTATAAACATGCTCCTCCTCTCCCAACTTTGCTTCTATCAACCATCTCAGTCTTCTCTCTATCATTCTTTCATATAACTTTACTATATGATTTATCAGAGATATGCATCTTTAATTTTCACATATAACAGAATCTCCTTTTCCCTTATATATCGTCGCGATTGTTTTTCTCCGTACTCCTCCGGCACTCTCTCACTACTTCAACACCTATTCAAAAGCGTTAGTATGTATCTCTTTGTTTGGGCCCCCGTCTCCCTTACCAGCTCTATGCCCACACTATCTTCACCAAGGGAATTCCCGATTTTTATCATCCCAACAACCTCACCTTTTTCTCATTAAACTCCTCCTCCTCCTCTTATTGCATTCGCGAGTCAAACCACTCCCCCAGCACCTTGTTCTCCTTCTCCTCGTTTAACAAATACTCAAAATATCCAGTCCATCTCTCATTTATTCCCTCCGCCTTAACCATCACCTCTCCCTCCGCATTGTTCTTGTTATTCAACTTCTCTTTATCCATCCTATATGATCTTGCTACTACAAGTATTTATTAACTCTTTTGATATTCCTCCAACCTCTCCCCCAGCTCCCTCCAACTTTCTCTCTTCGCTCTTGTTCTTATTGTTATTGCCTTATTTCTTCCTCGCTCGTTTCCAGGGTCCTTCTCCTTAGCGATGTACTCATCTTTTTAGTTTTTCTGATTTATCACTTCCTTTACCTCCTCCATCCACTCCCCTCCAATTCACTTCCTTTACCTCCTCCATCCACTCCCCTCCAATACCCTCAGAGTCACCTTCTTCAAAAACTCCTCAACCTTTGATTACCCCTCCTCTCCACTCTCCCCCATCCACTCACTTTTTCATTTGTCCTTCTTTCGTATTCTGTTCTTGATTTCTTGAATTCTAAGACTTTTTAACCTTATTATCTTCTTCTTATACACAGAACAGGTTGTTTTCTGACATTTCTCACTTTAACCTTAACCACTATCATCCGATAATTAGCTGTCCAAAGAGATCCCAAGAATTACCTTCACGTTATTCACTATCCACTTGTCTGATAAAATGAAATAGTTTGTCACCGATTTCTGATCAAAACTTCCAGTATTATGGTTCCATCTATATCTTGTATATGTGTCTGTACCTCTATCTTTTTCAAAAACATTCATTATTTTAAGATTATTCCTGACACACACATACCTATCAATCGATACCTTCAAAATTTCTCACTTCTTCAGAAGGTTTAATGAACTCTCTCTCTCTCTCTCTCTCTCTCTCTCTCTCTCTCTCTCTCTCTCTCTCTCTCTCTCTCTCTCTCTCTCTCTCTAGCATTAAAATTTCCCATCATTAGAGTAACCGCGTTTTCTTCGGCTCCAAACCCTTCATCTAGTTTATCTTGAAGGAATCTTTTTCTTCCTGTGTACATCCCTGAATGATTCTAAATTTTTGCTTCCTAGCTTCAGTATACATACCATCAATCTCTCATTGATCAGCCGCACCTCCTGTATGTAGGGAGACAGCCTAGGTTGCATGATAATAGCAACTCCATGTCTGTATCCTCCTCCCACCTTCCCCTTGAGTCAATTTTTGGTTTAAATGTACTAAAGACCTGTGAAATAAATCCAGTTGTGTTGTAAATATTATTTGAGCTAAAGCATAACCTATGAATCCATCCTTCGGTTTTCTATCAGTCACATAAGAATTACAGTTAAAAGTTTGAAGAAGAAGAATTTTCAATAAACTTCTGTTGAAGCAGGATGGTTCGCTGTAATACTTTTTGGCATGACATTTAAACTGTAATAAGAGTAACAATACAAAAGTTGTAATTATAGTTGAACTAAGGAGTAACAACAAGATT
>JABUQX010093648.1:12500-37500 GCA_015478945.1 Trachelipus rathkii | reverse complement strand
TTTTCTAATGTTCTATTAAAGAAACTTTACTTAGTCCATCTCTAGCTAAGATGTTATAGCCACTGGATATTTAAGATTTCCAGAATGACTTTGAAATTAATAAAATCTTAGAAAATTGTCTTGAAATAAAAATTAATGCCTCTGAGGATATGATATTCAATATAAACTAAATTCCTGTGTATATGTAATAATAATAATATTTTTAATATTTTCCTAGTTTATATAATTAACACTAACTTTGACTAACTGCTTCATTTCTTAGCTAGAAATGATTTTATATTTTAATTTCCTGTGATTATTTTTCAAAGAGTAGGTGCGATTATTTTTGAAGTATAGATTTATTACTCGGATAAACTGATAAGACATATCATATATAATTGAACATGGGGATAATTGACTTTCTAGTCAAATTATTAATAGCACTCGCGAGTCATAAATAATCACAATAATAATAATAATAATAATAATAATAATAATAAATAATAATATATATTTATGTATGTTCGAAGTAAAATGTTTGAAGAAATTTATCTATATGCGGTTATATATTAGGGTGGCTTAAGAAGTTTTAAAATTTAAAATTATTAATAGCACTCGTCCGAGTCATAGTTTAATAATCTATAAATAACAGCATATTTAAATATATATTTGCCGCGTTGTCACGGGAAGTTTTCCAAAATAAAAAAATTACTCACAAAATCTTATTTATTTGCAACAAATTTAATGTGGACTTGACATTGATCAGGGAATTCATATTATTTGTTTATCTTTTGATTATCTTTAATTAATATATTGGTGTATCCGTTTGCAGTATTTCTTGTTTAGTTTTGTAGATACAAATGAAGAAATCATTCAGGAAATTGAACTAAATTTGTTTATTTTGCAATATGGAAATTTTGATTATAGGCATTGTGGATTTTCGTGTATTTTCTTTATCTTTTGATTATATATAATTAACTAAAGAGATCTTTAGTTATAGTTCCCTTATTAATATTTAGGAAACGTTTACGGTACGCTGACAACTGTAAGAATGTAGTTTCTTTGTTCTTTATTTTGGTTAATTTATTGTTATATTCTTGTATTAATTTAATTTCCTCCTTTGAAAACATTGATTGTATTGTTCATTTGTTTCCAATGTTTGTGGGTATTTTTAAGAAAACCGAAGATAGATGGAATCGTTCAAAAGGGAGATTCTAATTGTTTTCAGTGTAATAAAGTCATGTTTCCATGTTTCTTGCTTATATTCTTTTATTTCAATTTAATTTGCTTCATCATTCCCTATTTTATAAAGCATGCATCATGTTCAGTCTTTTTATTAATATTATTTAATTATCCAGGAAAAACTCATAATTTCTGGGTTCTTATATATATATTATTCTCAGATTTTCTAAAAGTATCACCATTCACTCAAGATATTTTCTCAGTTACTGTTTTGCCAACTCAGCTTGTTCAATAAACAAAGAAGTGATTTTTGAAGCCTTTTATGTTAATAGTTATTATAACCCAGACTTTAAGCATATAAGGTTTCACTATAATGCTTGTGAGCTTTAGAACATGTTTCTGCTCTGATACAGTTACATAAGTGTTCATAACCATAAGTATAATAATTCTAAATGAAGATATATAACATGCAAGAATAATCAAGTGTCGATAGAATACTCAGGCTCTGAGTATGGGATTCAGGATCTAACACTCTAAGATATTGCAGAACTGTAACAAGCGAGCTCTTACAAGTCATCAACCCAGGACAGTTCAGACTGACATGATTCAGTCTATAATGTGAAATGTCATAAGCTTCTCAAGGCTAAGTTTCTGATAATACCAAGTCAAATCATGGATTCAGTTGTTGGTTGATTTTATACAAGCAGGTTAACTAAAACCTTAAAACTAGATATCTAAACCACTGAAAGGAACGATTGTTTATCAAACAAGTCTTTTTACTACAATTAGATTCATAAATGGTTTTTATGTATAAATAGATAATCAATCTATTCACCGTTTGATTCTGATAAAACCTTGCTTTCATTCACTCTATTCAAGATTAAGTGTGCATCTAACCTGGATATTTCTTTATCAACATTACCATTCAAAGTGATGTGATTGATCGACTACCGGATACATCCGTTCTCTTCTTCACGATAGTGTTTCCATGTTTGGAATATAATATTTGTTCTGCATCTACCTCAATATTATATTATTGTATCTGTCCTCCTTTTCATTGGACGGAGGTAAATTATGTAACAGTTTCACATGCCAATGAACTACAGCGGCATTAAAAATCCAAATTTTTAAAATGTTGCATTAGTTTCTCTGCCATTCTCTTGCGTAAAGTTTGACTACACCGTTGGATCGTTGAGCGACTTACTAATAAGGAGTGAACGTCATGACCAAGAGCTTCCCCTATTGCCGATAAAATATGAACAGCAAATCTATCACTTACAGTCGAAGCAGCAACAATTTTTTCCGTAATTATGTCTAGGGTGCTCAAAGTCAACGTATTCGTCAGAGTTGGAGGTAGTGTGTGATGATCTATCGTTTAATGATGTGCTGAAATCATGAGCCGCTGCTTTCCTTGTAAATTTTTTAATTGTTTCAATAACTTGTAGACTAAATATAGTATAGATATAAAATTATTAATAATTCAGGTTTTTAAAGTTAGTAAGTACAATGACAACTTAGATTAGATAATTATTGCAAACAATCACCTGTAATTTCTAGAACTTGACTATTTATCTCAATCTGCAACATTTTCCTTTCTTTCCGTTCTTCAATTCTCTTTTCCTTTGCTGTTAAACTGAAATGTATGCCATTCATAAATGTTTGTCTACCTTCTTTCCTTTGATTTATTAAGAATTGTTAATCTTCCTCCAGCTTGATCAGTGTAAGAGCGTTTCAACGAGCAATATCAAACAAGATGTCTAAGTGTTTAATAAAAGCTCTTTCATTTTCTTTTACAGCTTCACTTCCTCGTTTAGAGCTTTTCTGCACACCTCTTAACTCTTCATATACACCTTCTAATTCCTTCATACAATGTTGAGCATCTCGCGTCGGAATACGAGCTTTGTTCCAAAACATATTAACTTCATCAATGACTAGCTTAGCACTCTGTCGAAGAGTTAGTTTCACTTCACGAAGGTTGAAGAAAAGAACACATAAAACTTGTCTTATGGTAGGTAGTTTTCCCCTTATAGTTTGTTGTGAATAGTTGCCTATTAGATACACTAAAGTATCTTTTCTCAAAATATGAGTTTCTAACATTTCAAAATAACCCTTGTATTAGTTATGAATATCAGAATGAAAAATATAAACTGAACAAAGCCCTGAAAGAAAGGAAAGAATATATATATATATATATATATATATATATATATATTTATAGAGAGCTATATATATACATATCCTCTCTATGTATATATATATAACATATTTATATATATATATAACCTTATATATATATATATATATATATATAATATATATATATATATAATAATAACTATATTATATATATATATATATATATATATATATATGCTATATATATATATATATATATGTAATATATATATATATATATATATATATATTATATATATATATATATATATATAATAATATATATATAATACTTAATAATGAAGCTAATGATATACACACTTCTTTATATTGTATATGTTTTCTTATACCCCTAAGTTGTTTCACTAATTAAAATCCTTCTAAAAACGTCCTTATTACACAATCTACATATAATTTACCAAATTATTATTTTTGTACTTGATGGTGTATATATAGATTATTGTAGTGTTTACAAGTGGATTTTTAATAATTAATTTTTAGGGTATAAAAATATATATATATGCTATATATATATATAATATATATAAGCCTTAACTTATGTAATAACAACCAGCATATATATATAATAACAACAATAATAGCCTTAGCAACAGCCTTATATGTTAATATATAATAATAACTTAATAATAACATATATATATATATAATAATAACTGCTATATATGAATATATTATAGTCGTTCCACAAAGACTTTCTTACCTGGTGGGTTTCAATTTGTACCCTCGGTGAGTAGAAAGGAAGCGGGCGTGTTACCCTTATTACGATGGAGGCCTAGCGGTCAGGGTGGTGGCACCTGTACGGCAACGAGTGGTTCGAGCCAGTTGGGTGAAGCCCGGGATGATTAACAGCCCATATAAGGAGTGTGTTTAAAAGCTAACTTGTATTATCATTGCTGTATAAATGTGTATAACTAATAATATAATAATAATAATAATAATAATAATAATATATATATATATAATAATAATAATATACTATATATATATATATTATAATATATATGTAATAATAATAATAATATATGTAATAGTAATAATAATGTAATAATAATAATAATATAATAATAGTAATAATAATATGTAATAATAATAATAATATATAACAACAATTAAATATATATAAAACAATAATAGCAATAATAATATTAGTGGAGAAAAATACTATAAATTTATAATTTGTTAATATTCATAATGTATCTAATATTTAATAACTAATAAAATAATGGGAGTTTAATAATAATAATATGTATATATATAACTATGTAATAATATATAATAATATGTATGTATAATAATATATATGTATATATATATATTTTTATATATATAATATATAATATATATAATAATAATATATAATATAATATATATATAATAACAATATATATATATATATATATAATAATAATATATAACCAGCAGTAATATATATATATATATGTATATAGTAATAATAATATTGTATATATATATATGAAAACCTTAACTATACTAATATATATATATATGTAATAATAATAATAATAATAATAATAATAATAATATATATATATATATTTATAAGTAAAGAAAGATTATAAACCATGTAGACTTTAAATGCATATTTTTATTTATAGGAGCTAAGATTACAAACAGAATAAATGCAATATACCGGTATGAAATTTATGATTTAGAGTGATGTAAGAGAAACTTTGAAAGAAGCTGCAATGATATAAAAAAAAAAGAAATCTTTTTTATTCATGTAATAGCTTAATATGTATGTATATATAATAATAATAACTATTATATATATATATATATATATAATAATATCTTAATAATATGTAATATATATATATAATATATATATATATTTCAATATAAATATATACTATATATATATATATATTGAAAACATATAATAATATGTATATATAATAATATATATATACATATATATATATAATATAACTATATATATATATATATATAATATAACCATATATGTATATATATATATATATATATATATAATATAATAATAATATATAATATATAATAATATAACTTTACTAACTATATATATATATATATATATATTATTAATAATAATAATAATAATAATAATAATACATTTTATCCATTATATTATTAATAATAATAATAATAATAATAATAATAATAATAATAATAATAATAATAATAATAATAATAATAATAATAATAATAATAATAATAATAATAATAATAATAATAATTCTTTGAGCAGTTTCAACCTTCAACTTTTAGTAAAACTGATGAGTCATAAAGATGATTTTTATATATTTTCGGGATAATAATGCTTATTTAGCGAGTGGAAAAGATGCAGCAAATCCGTTTCAGAGAAGTGGAATAAATTTATAGTTTATATAGGATATTTTTTTAATTTTCCCAATCTCCAGGTTGTTTAAATATTATTAACATTAGTGTTCAGTAGTTTACCAAAGTGGTATAATTGTACTTTGTGCATAAAAAGAATCATTCAAATAAAAACTGCCTGATAAAAAATTTAAAAAACTGTAAAGAAAAGTGAGCTTTATTTGTGTAATTCATTTTTTTTGTTCCATATCTTTAAAGCCAGCTTCACATACCTCAACTCCATCTTAATGGCCTCAAGGGACCTACGTCCTGTAGACAAAGTTAAGCATGATAAAATGACAGCTTGTGTTGTTTTCATTTGCGACCTATCGAGCCTTTTTGCCTTTTTCTTTGAGTCGATATTGCTTATTTTATTAAGTATTCTCAGAAAATTTTCATTTTGAGAGAAGCTTAATACATCTTCAATCCTTAGTTTCTGAAATTCTGGGGAATATTCTAATGCATACTATTTTGCTTGTAATTTACAGTTTTCTTCTGCTCTTAGGATTTCCTTATGATTTTCTAGTATTTCTATCAACCGGCTGCACTCACAAGCTGTTATGAGGCCTTTACTTACATCAGAATTTCTAATTGAAAAATTGAAAAATTTCGTTATAGCAGTTGCCAACTTTAGTTGTCAGGTTCGTCCCTTCGAGTTACCCTTGATATTAGGGAGAAATTACTTAGAAAAGTTCCTTTTTTTTAATGAGGTGAAGTGTGAACTTTCAATAAAATAGATTTCCACTCAAATGATATTATAAAGTGTTGCACCGATTCCATTCAAAAGTCCATTTGTGTTTAATAAACTTTCATTCTACAAAAATATTCCGAAATTTTTTTTTTCTTTTTTGAAATAAAATGTATTTTCGCAGAGGAAAAGTTTATTTTTTTTATACAATTTCAAAGATAATAATTCCAAGAGCTGTTATGAAAGATTGAGAGAAAGGACTAAATTATTCAATTCAGGTTAATTAATTAAATCACTGAATATTCATTCATAATCTTCCCTAATATCAGTGTCGAATATACTATTTCATCATAAACAACCAAAAATTTGCATACTCTATGTAAAAAAAATTAAACTAATAATTACTAAATTAAATTATCAAGAGCATAATAAAAAATATAATCCCACTTATAGCTGATTATACATTAATTATGACTCCTAATCCTCCGCCTACGGTAAAAATTTAGTCATGAATCCTCTTAGCCTTAGAACTATGCCCTGATAAAAGATAAATTTAATAAAACTTAATAAATTTAAACAACCTACATTTTTAAATGAAAATTTGATTAAATAATTTGGTAATAGTTGAGATTAGCATAGTTAAAAATATCGATATTTTTGTTAAAGTAATCGATGTTCTGTTATGGGTATGAAGTAACAATTACGATATGTTTATAAGCAACGTTATTCGGTGTTTCAGTATATTATTTATTTTTACGTTCGAAAAATCAGTAACGTTATGATACATTTTGTTAAGTGTACACAGATTAGCTGTGTATATTTAACAAAACTTATTATAACCTAAACTTAATGGATCCTAAACCGAATTTAAACATAAAAAAAATTTGAAAGACTGAATATATGAGAATCTATAATATATATGAGAGAGATTTGGCAGAGCTCTTTTAGTCATCTTGCATGGGAACGAAAGATATTAAAAAACCGAATATCGGTGAAAAGATATCGATATTTCGTCTATCTACGCTAATCTCAACTATTACGAAATATTTTACTAAAATTTGTCAAAATAACAATATACTTGAGGACAACCTAGAAATAATATAATATTTTACTTTAAATTAATGAAGCAAGGTAATTTTTCTAAAGAAGAAAAATAAATACGTAAATTTTTGAAATCAAGCTCAAAATTAACCATAAAATTGCAGTCAAATTTTAACATAAATTAAAAGATTTATCATGCTGTTTTTCAACAAGTGATACAACATCTCAGTTTTATTACACTAAGTCTGAATATATATATATATATATCGACGCATATTGGATGTACAACCAGTAGATTATTAGATTGAGCGTATCAACAAAGATTTAAACTTAGTAAGATTTATGTGTTTTTTATACTAAAAAGTTCACATCTCATGGGCATATCCCTATTTTATTAGCAGAACTCCTCTAGGGAATTTATACTTAGGATCCGGACTAGGAATCAAATCCGGGCCCTTGTCATGCGAATCTGTTGCTCTACCAATCGAGCCAAGGTAACGGTAGCGTATGTAGGCTTCCAATACGGAACATGTCAAAGGAAACAATTTCAGAATTTATCTACCAGCTTCAAAATTCCTCTCGTCATAAGGTCAAAAATTAAAGATTGCACAGGCCATCTATATTAAAAATCAAAATCCCGACTGAAACATAAAACTTAATATTAAATTGATAAAGTTAATAGAATTTAACATACTTTTTCAAAAAAAATTTAATCTTAATTTTATTATATTTTGATTCAAAATTATCTTACTTTCAAAACTTTGTATTTTGAATATGACTCAATTTAGGAAATGAAATGCTTCAGGAGAAATACATAATATTCTAACTTTACTTGTAAACTATTCTCAAGACCAATACATAAAAAATATATTCAAAGCAAAATTTAAAATAAAAAATTAGAAATTTGGAAATAAAGTAGATATAATTCATTATTATTATTATATTATTATTATTATTATTATTATTATTATTATTATGTATTATGTATGTATGTATGTAATGTATTATTATTATTATTATTATTATTATTATATGTGTATTATTAGATAAGTCATCAAAAGGTTCATACGACACAAAGATAAAAAAAATAATAATATAATTTTGATCAGATTTAGAATGTAAATACTATGTGGAAAAAAATGCTAGGAATAAAGTTAGGAAACCACGAAGTAAATTTTAATGTTAAAAACTAGTGCAAACAAGATAACAATAAAGGAAGAATATTAATATTTTAATATATTAATAAGATTAAATATAATGCTATTAGAATATTAGAAACTTCTTTTTTAATTATCATTGTTCCACTTTATTCTTAGGTCATAGGTACGAATTTAAGGATGAAGAAGAAATTAAAATTTTTATGGCAAGAATTCCAAGATCCAAGCTTTTTTTCATTTTTCCATTCCTGATTTCTTTCCCGTTGTCAAATACCTTCTGCCGAATCCTTTACTTGATTATATAACTGTAGTTAGACACGTGTATATATATATATATATATATATATATATATATATATATATATATATATATATATATATATATAATATAACATATATATATAACTGCTATATATATATATATATATATACTTGTATATATGTTTTTGTTTTCTCTCATGTATACGACTCATACAATATATTTATCTTTTTCTATATTATTTAAAATAAAAAAATTTGGGGGGAATTTATTTGTTCCTTTTTCTTTCTTCTAAAGGACAGTCCGGATTTGACAGAACATGCAAACAATTTGAAGATATGGTGCGAGTAAGTAATAATAATAATTATAATAATAATAATAATAATAATAATAATTAATAATAATAATAATAATAATAATAATAATAATAATAATAATAATAATAATAATAATAATAATAATAATAATAATAATAATAATAATAATAATAATAATAAAATAATAATAATAATAATAATAATAATAATAATAATAATAATAATAATAGAATAAATATAATAATATTTTTACCAAAATATTAGCTAATAATAATAATAATAATAATAATAATAATAATAATAATAATAATAATAATAATAATAATAATAATAATAATAAATAAATTAATTAAACAAAAAGTGGTAATTTAATATTACTTGAAAGCCCATTATAGACGAGCATTTGAAAACTCTGGACCCAAACAACCCTCGCGACCTTATGGACGATTATCTCACGGAGATGAATGAGAAGAAAAATCAGGATTATTCTCACTTCAGCATTACAGGTATATATACAGCATTTCTAATATGACATAGAAGGTTACATAGAAAAGTACTTGAAGTCGGACATGATTCAATGAAAACGGAGACAGAGTGGTAATTAGATTTTTCATATAAAATACAAACTATAGCGTTGTAGATAGATTTGAGCTGAAACAGTGTAAATGTTTCTCGTCTGTGAACTTCAGTTTTAAATTCAACTGACATTAACATAAATCTTCAATACCCTCTTTTTGTTACAACTAAGGGATTCTTTCGTTCCCGTTCTTACTTTTTATACTAATGGCGTGCCACCATTTACTCTTCGGTAACGATAAACTATATATATATATATAATATATGTATAATAATAATAATAATATGTATGTATATATATATAGGTAACCATTATCTATTAAAACAATATAGTAATAATATATGTATATAATATAATATATAGTAACATTAATAATAATACCAATAACACACACAATATATAGTATATATATATATATATATATATATATATATGTATTGTATGTATAATAATATGTAATAATATAATATAATATATGTAACAATAATAATAGCAATAATAATATATATATATATATATATATGTATATATATATATATAACAATATATATATATCTTAATATATGTATATACTTTCTTAGCCACAGAGTAACAGAAATATTTTAAGGTTTTTGCTTCTAAAGCTCAAAGGCTCTGTGAATGTAAAGAATAACGATTTAAAACCGCTGAAACCAAAGTTGGAAAATTTTATTTTCCAAAGAATGAATGTTTACGTTTAGGGAACTCTTGACTATTATCTCACTCTTCAGGAACTGGCTGTGAGAAAATAAATTTAATCTTAAGTGGTATTAAGGAAAAAAGGAAGAAAACTTGCAGTACAACGTACAAATTACAGTACAAGTAAAGGAACAAAAACGAGCAAAAAGTAGTTCACTTTCCTTAGGATGATGTTAAGTAGTTTTCAGATAGGTGTCTTTTCTTGTTATATGATCAAATTAAATCCTTCAACGGATATATAGGAGGGCTTGGTTAGTGGGTCTCGAAGACTTAAATTGAAAATTTTTTTTAAAAAAGAATTTTTAAATTTTTTTTTTTAGTTACATGTTTATTTAAATCTTTTAAAATTGCTTTATTTTTTCATATATATATATATATATATATATATATATATAATAATAATATAATATAATAATATATAATAATAATAATATATATATATAATATATATAATATAATATAACTATATATAATAACTGCTAATATATATATATATATATATTATATATGTGTGTTGATGTGTGTGTGTGTGATATTGGTGTGGATAAGAATAAGTGTGATGATGTGTGTGTGTGTGTGTTGTGTATGTGTGTCAGTAACCTATAAAGGATAAAACATGACGAGTTCATGCTTTATATTATTTTATGGACATCATTCTGACCTGGTTGGAACTATCATCAGTTCTAAAGGTATTAAAAGTATAACATTAAAATTGATATAATTTGAAAATTAATACTTAAAAAGAGTCAACGTGTAAGGGCCAAAATATAAAAAAACAAAGAAAAATACACTCCAAAAAAAGCAAGAGACAAAAACTTGGAATTATAAGCTATACGATAAATATCAAATTGGAACAATATTACAAATATTCACTGAAATTGCTAAAAGATTACAAAAGACCTAAAAACTAAAAACGTATTGTAAGATAATTACAAAAGGCGGTGTCACATAGATTGATTGGTTGGTAGATAAATATTACAAGTTTTTCGATTTTAAAATTTAGATGGTGGTTCATAGTTTTGTAGAAGAAATGTTATTTTGTACAGACTTGTTTTTATTTTGAGCATAGTGTTTAGGAATAGTGATTCATGAATAAGAAATGACTGAGATGCCAGAATCCTGAAATGTTCCAAAAGGATGAAGGTTTGGAGCAGGAAAAGCTGTTCCCTGACAGGAAGGTTACCTTGCAGATAGAGAATTTATAATCCTATAATAAGACCCGAGGGGCCTTGTGGTGAAACCTCTATTATTGCCCCTATCATGTGGGACACAAATACGTAAAGATCACCTCATATTTGAGCAACGCAAGCAGTTGATATTTACATATGAAGAAAGACCCAATCCTGAGGAAGTTCGTTTAAATGAAATTGAAATGGATATGAGATCGAAACAGAGTCTGCAAATGCAAACTTGGAATACTTAATTTTTAAGTACTCTAAATAAATGTTTGCTGTCTAGGTTGGTGAATATTGCACAGTAAGTCATGAAATATTCTTAAAAAAGGATATATAAAACAATAATTTAG
This sequence comes from Trachelipus rathkii, assembly GCA_015478945.1. Classification (NCBI taxonomy): domain Eukaryota; kingdom Metazoa; phylum Arthropoda; class Malacostraca; order Isopoda; family Trachelipodidae; genus Trachelipus; species Trachelipus rathkii. The sequence continues at coordinate 25,486 of JABUQX010093648.1, read as the reverse complement.
AAAATTATATTATAGCAGGTGAAACTCTTCATGTAGAGAGATGAATTCAGAGCTACTTTTAGGGACCTTGTTAAATAAGGTACGAAAGTCTTTTATTTATATTTAAAGGGAGTAAAATTATAAAAGTTCAAGCATTGATAAGGAAAAATTGTCTTTCGAAAGAAGTTGGTTGAAAATCAGTCTGATTATTTTTTGGTAAAAAACATCAAGAAATTATAATGTGCTAGATTTTTCCAATACCTTTGAAAATTTGATGTTAGGGTGAAGAAGTTAATATAAATACAGATTTAAATAGCTTGCGAGTTGATATTTAAACTACAGATAAAAACATAGCGTCTGTAAATCTCTGGTGGTGAAACTACTCCATTCTTAAAGAAAATCTACTCCATAAGGTTAACAACATTGTTTCCAAAGAGAGGAGACCTAACATAAAGGTAAAAACATCGCATCACCAGCCACCTGTTGATATATTTTATTATTAAATAAAAGTAGAAATCAAACTTTCTATCTCTCTCGGCCAAGGAGAGATACTTGGCAAAGGAGGCCCTATCAAAGCTAAATATCTAATCAGATGAGCCTCGCATCGGGTCTATAAATATATCAATAGTTTAGGCAAGAATCAAGTTGGAAAAAAAAATTCAACGTTCAGATTCACCATTAGTTCTGAGGAAACTGCAGGTGCAAGTGCGCATAAAATTATGTGAATTAATTACAAAAAATCTGCTTAAAAGTAGAATTTAAGTAGAGATAATTTAAGTTGTGCATTCTATATGGGCTTTTATAGGTCAAAGACGCCAGCTTATCTTATGTCTTTGGATATCTTTACGAAATTATTTAAAATATTATTTTAAAAATATTTCTTTAAGGCCTTTAAAATTCAAATATATGTTAGTTGGCCATTTAAAATTATTATAGTTTTTCGAGATTGAATCTTGGAACTCTGTGAATTCATTTCTTATTTTGTAATATTTACTTAAAGTTGATATAGCATTTACTTAGTAAATAATTATATAATATTTGTTATGTTATAAAGTACTTTCCTGCCGTATGTTGCAATAGTCCCTGTCGCCGTTCGTCTACGTGATAGTAAGAATACGCTGTAGAAGTTGTTGCAGTTCCTAAAAAGACGCTGCAGGTACAGGTCAAAACTCGGTTTCACTGCTGATACAGGGAAGCCTTCGTATTGAAGTGGCTCTTTTGTGCATTCCTCTATTATTGATGTACAAGATAGTAGTTAATACCGTTGTACGGGTTAGCATGTAGGAGTTAATGTTATACAAATTTCCAACCTGGCTCTGTTGTTCAAGCTAGACACTAAATTCGTTGTACGACTTATTATTTAAGAGATCTGTTGTTACAGGTTCTGTATGTAGTGCTTAATTCCCCTTTTATTATTTATTCCCTTTAGTTAATGTAACGAACTTACAGGCATTTTCCAAAACCAGACGTTTCTCAAACCAGCCTTTAGCACATTTTTTGTAGTTAATATTTTTTTGTGACTTTATAAAACTTGCAAATTTATATATTTTCGTTGCTATCCTCTCACTTTCTTGCAACAAGTTGTTAACCAGTCAGAGGGTTGAAATATTTAATTTTGCATTAAATGCTTAAACTCTGCCTTTTCCATATATCAAAGGCTGCAGTTTAGGTATGAAACAACCAGAGCCATGTGATGGGTACTCCATACAGGGGTTAATATGACCGCTAAATAGAGATAGTTACTGGTATGTTGAGAAGAAGCACCTTAGGCAACTAAGAACACCATATCTCTTAGAAGCTTGTCTAGATAGTGATAATATGATCCTTCCAAGAAAGATTACCAAAAGCAAAAACTTTAATGAAAAACATAAAGAATTTTAAGAGTTAAAAAATCTTTGAGTGTGTTTTCTCAAAGATGTATTTTTGTTGAACGTTATGCCGAATAGATATATAAAGGGACTGGATCTCTGAGGCAGTGAAAATAACCTTGTTTGCTTTGCCCTAACTAAAGATACGAAAAAAAAATTACATGTCACTTATTCACATCCCCAAGTCTGCAATTTTATCATTACCTATATGCTATTGAGTGAGTCTTCTTTCAAATAGAAAGGAATAGAGAGGGGTGGAGTCGTCAGTATAAGAGTTGATAGAAGATGAGGTGACAGAAAGGAAACCTTTGATAAAAAATAGAAAAAAGAGTTGGTCATAAAATAAAACCCTGAGAAACGCAACTGCTGCAAGAGCAAAGGTCCAAGAATCTGAGAGAAGGGAAAGAAGGTCACCAGTTTAGCGTTCTTTATGGAGACCATAGTGGCGATCTGGGATAAGATGGATGAATTTTAAGATATTTCCAAATTTTTCTTTTAACTGATTCGGATAACCTTGAAAATTTTTGAGGTTAAAGTGATAAGGGGGGATTGAAAGGCTGAGTGATTCCACACTCTTAGGGAGAGGATGAATGGAACTGAACAAAAGTTCAATTTTAGAGAACCACAGGTGGAATACCATCATGACCATACATCTTCCTAGTGTTCAAATTAATGAGCAGAAAGAAAACTTTTGATGAATTACAACTTTAGTTATAAATGAGTGGAAAGGGGTTGAACGAGAAGGAATATCTTCCTATTCGTTAAAAGGGAAATTAGATCTAAAGGTTTGATCAAACAGTCAGCTTCAGCGAAAGATAAAATGGTGGTTGTTCTACTGTGGGTTACTGGAGTAAGGAAAGAGGAAGATGTAAAGTTGACAGGTTTGCAAAATGATAGAGAGAGCGTGAGAAAGAGGAACTTGAAAGATCAAATTATATTTTTTACAGAGTAGCAGATTTTTGGATGATTCTGAATAATCATTAGTTTTGGAATTTGAAGTGACTGTAATTAGTCCATTTAGCGTCCATGGGGCGAGTAACATGAGAACAAGCAGAGTTAAACCAAGGTTTATTAGTTTTAATCCAGTGATAAAATTTAGAACGTAAGCCTAATGCCAGAAAAAATAATCTCGGTTAGACGTTCTGCGCGCTAAAAGGGACTCGTCCCGCCAGAGTAGTAATGATTTCAAGGAAAGTCAAAGTAGCAGGAAGGTACAATATGTCCGACCAATTAGTAACGCTGAAGAGCCAAAAACATATCCTCGCAATAGGCTAGGTTTTTCTGGTAAAAGAATAGAGAATATAAAACTGGATACAAAATTGCAAACTTGATTGGAGAAATTCATTGCTGGAAAGATTTTAACAGAATAAGGAGAATAATTAGAAGTTAGAAAGGTCAACACTATTAGGTTCATGTCCAAAGCGACTAAGGATACCTGTGTGGCTTCATCATCTGATCAAGTGAGAAATCCTAGAAGATATTATCAACTGTATTTTGCTACCATTGGTTGTGATAACCATAGAAATCCCCAAGAATTATGGTTTTAGAGAAAGGAGAAAAGAAGAGAAGAGAATGTGTTCCATGTTTTCATTTTAAACCAATAGAATTAGGTGATGAATTGACATAACATATTCATTAAGCTGTAGAAAAAAGCTTTGCATTAGAGAATCGAATTCAAAAGATTCAAATTAGGAAAACAAGAACAGACAACATCGTTGCATAAGCATATATATATATATATATATATATATATATATATATATATATATATATATATATATAACAACTAAAAATCTATTTTTTATATATATTAATAATCTATATCACAATATTATTATATGTATATAATATATATTAATACTAAATATGTATAATATAATAATAATAATAAAACATCTTCCAAAAAATCTATATCTAATAAAGTTTTTGATTTGAAATTGAATAATATTCGTTCATATCTTCCAAATGTTATTAAAAATATTCTTTAGATATTTAAATGTTAAAAATTATTTAAGAATTTAGTAGATTATAAATATTTTTTTAATTTAATTAAAAATTTTTAATTTAATTTTAAAAGAAAAAGTATATGGTTGTCCATGGCTAACATTTTCATATTTTTAAAATTATATATATATATATATTTCTTTCTTTCTTTCCTCTCCCAGGAAGGATTCTTCATCCTGTCCAGCCCTTTCAAGTCTTTCTCAGACGTCCACTCCTGCACTGTTTCCTCTTCTCTTCCAGCACTCTCATATTTAATTGGCTGACATCTTTCCAGAGGAAGGAGGTCCTCCACCAGTTCCCGCCCATCTCTTCTTCGGTCTTCCCCTTGGTCTTCTGCCCTCTGGTGTCCATTCCCACCTTCTTTTCGGCATTCTCTCCTGCTCCATCCTCTCCAGATGCCCCCACCATCTCAATCTCCCCACATCCATCTTCAGTGTCATCTTCTTCACCCCTATATCTTCTCTAATAACTTCATTCCTTATTCTGTCTTTCCTACTCTTTCCAATCATAGTTCTTAATACCATATCTCGGCCCGCTTGTGTTCTACTCTCCTCTATTCTCGTTTGTTGTCCCATGTTTCCTCCATTGTGGTGTCAGGTCAGTATGCTAATTAAATCACTTTAACCTCTATTTCCGATGTTTCTGTCTTTCATCATAGGGTATACCCTTTCATAACTAATCCATACTTTTCCATTTTGCATAATCTTACTTCTCCCCTTTCTGTTCAAAATGTCCTCAGAGATAGTGGGTATTTACCCATTCACACTCCTCCTCTCCTCTCACCATCATTCTCATCCCCTCTCAATTCCTCCGGTTAATGTCTCTGTCTTCTGTATGTTTCATCTTCATCCTGTAGCCCTCAACTCCTCATAAAACAGCTCCACACCTCTCGAATCACCTCATTCTCGCTCCAGCGCTAGATCGTCCCACATATACACATTATGTCCCCTTCAAATTCTCCCAGTCTATCTCTTTCACTTTCCTTATCACCGTCTAAATATAATATAAACCACAGTGGCGATAAAACACCCCTGCTTCACTCCTGATTTCACCTCAAACCATCTATCGTTTCTCGCCTCGGTTCCTGGCATTACAGCTGCATTTGTCGCCCACATTCTTTCTGCTCGCCTTTTTTAATCACCAGCCATCCATGAATTCCTTTCCATGCTCTCAGAACGCCATGGCTGCCGAATCAGATACCTTTTAGATCGATGGGGCTACCAAAGAATCTCTTGCATGTTCAGCATCTTCTCGAGACCATTCTCAGTTGTGAATAAGAGGTCCGTCGTTCCTCTTCCCTTCTATACCCGTACTGTTCTTCTCCGGGTCTCGGCTCTACCTTCTCTCTCAACCTCCTCTCCAATATTCTTTCGTGTATTTTCCAAGTCGGATGGTCAAAAATAAGTGAGATACTATAATTATTACAAGCTTCCAGCATCTCTTTGCCCCTTATATCAGTATTATTATTGCTTTGCCCCCTGCCTGCTTTTCCTCTCTCCCAACACTTGTTCAGTAAACTGATGGTGCACCACTTTCAGCTCTCACTCCCTCAGCACTAACTCCACAGCCACTTCATCCTCTCCTGGGAGCTTTACCGTTCTTCATCTTTTATTACCCTCTTCCCTATTCCTCCTACATTATCTCTCACCTTGTCCTCCTCTTACCACTCTCCCTCATCAGTCTTAAATATTTTCCATCTTGTTCTCTGTATTCTATATTTAGAGATCTTCATAGTATTCAGTCCATCTATCATTTTCTTTTCTTCGGTCTCATAGAATCTCTCGTTTCTATCTTTATAATTCTGTTACCACCACAGAGAAACAATTACTCAAGACCGAAAAGCTTTTCTTCCCCTTCCTTTTAATCTCCCAGTTATTTCCCCTGCCATTCTCTCTGTCTCCCTCATCTTTGCTCTCCTCTTTATTCTCTCTACCTCATTACTTGCCTGTACATATTCCTCCCACCGCTGTTCTTCTTTTCAGCCACTTCCTCATTTCCCCTGTTTTTCCTTATCTTTCACTTCTTTGTTCCACCATGGTGTATGTCTTTTTCTAGGTACCTCCTACCCCATCTTTTACCAAGAGTTTTCTCTCACTTCCCTGATGACATTCTGCAAGTCTTCATTTTCTTCTCCATTTCTTAGGAGTTCCTGCATTTCCCGTTCATAATTTCGTCTCGTTTCTTGTTCTGCCAACTTCTCCCACTCACAGTTTTTGCCCTCTTCTCATTACTCTTCCCTCCCTCTTATCTTCATATCCGCCACCAGCAGTCTATGATCCGCATCCAGGGACACTCCCGGGATCACCTTTACTTTATCATCCCTTTTATCGGGAGACATCATGTAGTCTATCACCGATTTTGATCGAATTGTTCCGTTACCACAGATTCCATCTATACCTCGTAAAGATATGAGACTCTCTATGTTTGAAAAACTTGTGTTCATTATTTTTAGATCGTTTCTCACCCAAAAAATCAATCAACGCCTCTCCCTCCATGTTTTTTGTATCCTCCCAAATGGTCCCATTACTCTCTCCATCTCTCTTTCTTTCCAACTCTGGCATTGAAATCTCCCCATCAACACACACCTCTCCCCCTCCTCCCTCCATCCCCACCTCTTCTTCCATCAATTCCATAAATCTTGTTTTTTCATCCTCTGAGTGCCCCTGTTGTGGTGCATATACCTGGAATATTCTATACTTTATACGGCCTATCTTCAACATGGAGTCGAGGGACTCGAAACAAGATTGTGGAAACGAAATTTCCTTAAGAGAAGATAAATCCTGACTGAGCTTTTCCCATGCTTTCTTCATATCAAGTTCGATTTCTCACTATACATCAGAACAAATCCTTCTCCAATCTCTTTGCACCTCTTCACATCCCCCTCACTCTCATCTCCCTGCATCCCAACATATCTAATCTTCACTCTCTTTCATATTATCTATTATCTCCTCTCTTTTTCTCCATAGGTTCTCACATTCGTGGCGCACCTATAATTCTTGAAAGTGTTTTCCTGATTCCTGGTCCGTAAATCTCGCGAAGTCGTTGTCGCAAAGTTCGGTTCGGCTACGAGAACCGCGCTTGAGTTCTGCCGGCGGTTGTTTCGGGAGGCGGCTTTACTAGAGCCTATCCTTTACAACCATATCTCCTTTAGCAGCCGATATATATATATATATATATAACAATAATAACATAATAATATAATATATATATATATATAATAATATATATATATATATATATATATATATATATTTATAACAATAACTTATATATATATATATATATATATATATAATATAACTAATATATATATATACTCAATAACATATATCAATTAATAACAATAATAATAATAACTATGTAATATATATATGCTGTATAATATGTATATATATATATATATATATATATATATATATATACATAAAAATAATAATACATATATATATATAACAATAACTTAATAATATCATAATATAATAATAATATAATAATATATAATAATAATATATAGCTTAATATATAAATATTTATATTTATAATATAATATAACTATGCTAACTTCTCTATATAATAATAAAGTAAAAGTAGTTTAATGAATGCTAAAAGGTCATTCGTATTCTGTTTTTATGAAGAAAAAAGCGTTTCTAAATGAGCCATTGTATTAAACAGGGTTGGGTGATGTTTTTAAAAGAACATTAATTTAGTTTTAAACGCTAACGTTTCGTCGGTCACTGCATGCTAACCTCTTCATAGCAACACAAGGAATGAATCAATCTTCAGTTTGGTACGAATTGACAGAAATATATAAAAAAAATAAAAACAAGAAAAAATTAGTGTTTCAGGATTTTCTGCATTACGGTGCCTGACTAGACGGATGATAATAATTGATGTTTTAAAAATATCACCTTTTTTTACTATTATAACTATATATATATATATATATATATATATATATATATATATATATATATATATATATATATATATATATATATATTTATGTGTATATATGTATATATTTGTTTCTATAATATATATATATATATAATAATAATAATAGCATAATATATATATATATATGTAATATATAATATGGCAATAATATATCAATATATATAACCAATAATATATATATAGCAATAATAATATATATCTTATATCAACTCTTTACTGTAGCATAACAATAATATATAACCAACAATAATATATAGCAACAATAACATAAACAATAACCATTTATATATATATATCAGATTTAATTCGTGTAACATTTGACCTATTCGTTGCTGGAAACGATACAACCTCCAACATGACTCATTGGTTTTTAACTTATATGGCAAGATTTGAAGAAATTCAAGAAAAGATTCAAAAAGAAATTGACAGAGTAGTTCCAAAAGGAACTTTGCCGGATCTTCTACATAGGAATGAGTAAGTTTTGTTTTATTTGAGTTTAGAAATGGAAACAAGACACATAAGAAGTCACATGAGCCTACAAATGATTATCCCATGCCAATTCGCAAAACATATATTCAATTTAAGTTTAGAGTATAATATTATATACACAAGATCACATACCCAACCATATTCTCAAATTTATAATAACATAATTTGTGCTTTATATATATATATTAACAACTTCTATATCAATATATATATATATATATATATATATATATATATATATATATATATAACGATATTGCAATATCTTCTTAAAGGATGGGATATCAAGAAAAAAAAATGATAACTCATGCTATTAAAATCATTAGGTAGCATCAATATTTCAAAATACATTAAGGAATATATAAATTTACAAAAGGTAAGCAGTTTTACATCCTGAAACAGACCATATCACTATATGGATTATCAACTATATTACTAAAGAATAATTTTACAAATCAAAAGAAATTTCTCTTTAATTTTTTTTCCTTTAAAATCTTATAGTTATGTTTTCGAGGTCCTGCAGGAAGCACTTTATTCTTTCGATATTGCCACGAGATAAAGAAAAATATAGTTCTTAATAAATAATTCCTTAAAAAACTACTCGTGCCTAAAATTTGCTCGGTGTTTTTAATTAATACCACGTGATAACTTTTACATTTTCAACACCAAACACTTTGTTATACAACTTCCAAATATGTATCGAGTTATCATTCAAAGACTAAAAACTGTTATGTTGTTTATTCATTGATTCCTCCCATTATCAGCAACTTAACGGTTTATAACTTTTGTCAATTTTTTATCACTTACTCACTTTCTAGGCATCGCTCCAAAATTCTTATTGTACAACTGATAAACACTCCCATATATTTTTTCATAATAACATCCTTTATCATCTATTTATCATTTACATCATTATTCAAATTCTTATAAAGAGTGTCACAATATCACAGACCAAGGCTTCACAAATATTTCTTTGCCAACTACAACTCCCTTCTTGTTTCATAATTTTAAAAAATACTCTGCATTGGCTCCGGTCCGGGCTTCGGCTCCTGCTCCTGTTCCGGCTTCGGCTTCGGCTCCGGCTCAGGCTCCGGCTCCGGCTGTGGCTCCGGTTCCGGCTCCGGCTGTGGCTCTGGCTTTGGTTCCGGCTTTGGTTCCGGCTTTGGTTCCGGCTCCGGCTCCGGCTTTGGTTCCGGCTCCGGCTCTTGCTCCGGCTCCGGCTCCGGCTCCGGCTCCGGCTCCGGCTCCGGCTTCAGTTCCACGTATACTATGTTGGTTCCAGCTTTAAACTCTCTATTTTATAGCTAAAATCATTTTGAGCCGAATACGGTTCCTCCCAGAACCTTGCGGCTCAACGAATCTGGTTCCACGTCCTGGTGTAGATCTTGAGTAATATCAATTTTAACCAGTTCGCATTCTGATTTATAACAATTCAGAACCCCACTTACAAATTAAATGACCATTTAGACAAATCACATCCCTGCTTAACTCCGATTCATTGCTACGGACACTTCAATATCAACGTACATACATACTTATAAATTCCATTCAAAAGCATACCACCAGCACCATATACCATTAATACCTGCAAGAGACCTTTCCTATTAATCTTATTATACGCCTGTTGCAGGTCCATAAAACCTAAATAGGGTTTTCTCTTCTTACTCCCATTTTTTCACTCGTTTTCTTCAATGTCAAATTTAGTCTACACACCCTCTACCATTTCTAAATGAGGTTTGCTCTGCAACAATCAACCCCTCAGTCATTCGACGGCCTTTTTCAGCCAAAATATCTTACAACATGAACTAAACTAATTTCTCTAAAATATCTTACAACATGAACTAAACTAATTTCTCTTCTATTATCAACTTATCACCATAATTTCAATAATTTCAGATAATCACTGTTCTTCTGTTCTCCGGAAATAAACCCTCCCCAAAACACTTTGTTTAAACAGCTTCCATATATTTCAGTTGAAAACTTACCTCAATTAATGATCATTTCACAAGTAATTCCACCTGTATCTGCAGATTTTTCATTCTTCAACCTACTCACTCTACCTATTACATCCTTCCAACTAATTATCCCATGCCCAAAAACCTACTTACTCGTACCAACTTACATCCTTCCAACTAATTATCCCATGCCCAAAAACCTACTTATTGGTACATCATCAAACTCACACACATTCACTATCACCTTTTATCACAGTCGAAGTTATACAGGTTTTCGAAATGCTCCCATCATACTCGTCTTACATCTATCTCATCACTCAAAAAAGTATCATTATTTTTCATTATATTAATAATATTCTTCCAACTCTCTTTAATAGGCTTTCCTAATTCTTTTCAGAATAACTTCTTATTCCCCTGGGGTTCCAATTCGTATTCATTCCAAACTCTTCATTTACTTCCCTTTTCTCCTACTATTAGTCCTTTTAGCCTTCCTCATTTCTTTTCTATATATTTCCATAAACCTTTCTTTCGAACCTCGTCATTGATTCATAAGACATTAAAAAACGCATGCTTTTTATTTTTTGCCACTTGCATTACTTCTTCCTTCCACCAATCACTATTGATATTTTTTCTTCCTACCATAGCACACCAACATACTTCTCTTGCACTTCTAACAAGTGTTTCCTTCATTTGTGCCAAGAATTGCTTAGTTTCTTCCTCTTCACACTCAATTGACTTTTTTGGCAAGTGCTCTCATATTTTTCATCATAATCCTCTTCATTTATCTTTTAACTCTTAATTTTCACCACTTCCATCATCTTTTCTTTCCTCTCCACCTATTCCAACACTCACTTAATCTTACATTAAACAACATAATGGTACGATATCCAGATACCTAACCCCTTTGCTGATTTAACATTCATTACACACTACTTATTTCACCAGGACAAAATCGATCGGTCATGCTCTTCACTTCAACACCATCTTTACCTACACCAACTCTTGTATGTTTGTTGATAGTCTTGTATTTGAAGAGTGTAGAACTTACACACACATATCTCACTCCTCAAACAAAACAATCATCTTCCTACCATTCTCATTTTTTCCCGCAACCCAAAAGGCAACTTTTATACAATACATCTTTTGATCAACTATCCTCCCATTCAATTCGCCAAACACAATTATTCTGAATCCCACACTTACATCATCTAAAACATCACTGAGATTGTTTCAGAAATTCAAATTTCCTCAACATCCCCATCAGATTGACCATATGCTTTAGTCACATATTCCTTAACCTTTAAAAACTTATATTTAAACATTAGAATGTTACATAACAAAATCCACCATATATGTGCCTCAAATCGGTAATCAAAAATCAAAAATAATAAAAGTAATAATAATAATAATAATAATAATAATAATAATAATAATAATAATACATAATAATTTAAAATAACATAACTTATAACAATAATAATAATATTAATAATAATAATAATAATAATAATAATAATAATAATAATAATAATAATAATAATAATAATAATAATAATAATAATAATAATAATAATAATAATAATAATAATAATAATAATAATAATAATAATAATAATAATAATAATAATAATAATAATAATAATAATAATAATAATAAAATAATAATAATAATAATCTAAAAGTAAATCTGATTACCTTTAATGCATTCTAATAAGATTATCCTATTTGGACGCAACAATCAACGAGGTCCAACGACATTGCTCCATGATAGCAATGGGTGTTCCCAGATACACAACAACTGATGTAAAGGTAGAAGGTTATGACATCCCTAAGGTAAGGTAGAAAAGCTTTTAGTTTTATTTCCTTGGGGACCATTTACTTTATTCTTCTTCCTTTTTTAATCCCTTTTGCATAGGCACATAATACGTGCCAAATATCCTAGCTTCTCTTTCTATAGAAATTTACATAAAATGTTAAATAATAGTGGGGTTAAAAATAAATTTACAAAATACTGCTTTCAATAGGTGGAAATACTTCCCATTATTTGCAATAGCTTCGTAATAAAAATAAATGTTACTAAAATCATTCATAATACATATTTTGAGCATCGTTTTAATAAATTTAATTTATATATATATAATATATATATATATATATATAATATTATTATATATATATATATATAATATTACTATATATATATTATATAATATAATATATATATATATTATATATTTATATATATATTATATATATATAATATATTATATATATTATAATATTTATATTATATCATATATATAGTAATATATATATATATATTATATATATACATTTATATATAGTTATATATATATAATTATATAATATATATATATTATATATTATATATTATATTTATATATATATATAGTTATATAATATATATATATATATATATATACATATATATATATATATATATATATATATATTTATATATATATATATATATATATATATATACTAGTTTATAGTACTTAATCTTTTTAATTTTATTTAATAAAATATATTTTTATATATATATATATATTATAATATATATATATATATATATATATATATAGGGAAGCGCAGTAATTTCGCTGGCAGCACTGAGTCATAAAGACCCGACTTACTTTAAAGATCCGGAGGTTTTTGACCCTTCAAGATTTCTGGATAAAAATGGGAAATATATTCAAACGTGTGATGGATT
>JABUQX010093648.1:0-10000 GCA_015478945.1 Trachelipus rathkii | reverse complement strand
TAAGCAATTTTAATAATTACAAAATAAATTAAAATAAATAAAACTTGTGAATGGTTGGTTCATTTATTCTTTACATCGGCGAGGTAACGTGAAGAAAGAAGTATCGACACCTGAGTTGAATCTAATTTAACTTCACCTGGAATCCTATTAAAATTATTTGTATTATAAATATATAAAGATTCAACTATTTTCCTTTTTGTGATATGATTAATGTATTTAAGAGATGATGCAGATGAAGTGCCAATCCTATGTCCCTCTGAAGATCTATGGGCTGTTAAGGCTGAGTTCTGTTAATTCTTAGTTAAATCATGACTGTGTTGTTTTAGTCTTCTCGGAAGGTCGATGGTCTCACCGATATACACTGCGGGACACATCACCGGCAGGAATTTTATAAATGCAATTGAGTCTGCTGGTTATTTACTATTTAGGGGCGTTTAAATATTCGTTTAAGGGGATTGTGGTTATTTTTAACCAAATTGAATATTTATGGTAATGTGTTTGTATATATAGGTGTTAATTTGTGTAGGACGAATGGAAGATATGAGAAGGTATGTTCAGTGCTAGGGGGTTACTATAAGCATATAATTACTGTTTCTATCATATATACTTATTATATATATTATTATATATATATATATATATATATACTTATATATATTATATATATATTTATATATTATATTATATTTATATAGTATATATTATATATATATATAATATATAATTTATATATATATTTATTAATTAGATAATTATATATATATATTATAATATATATATATATATATTATATATATATTATATATTATATATATTATATATACTTTCTATATATATATATATATATATATATATATATTTTGTATATATATACTTATATATACCGTATATAATATATTATATATATATATATTACTAATTATATATATATATATATTTATATATATATATATATTTATATATATTATATTATATATATATATATATGATATATATTATATATACTATATTATATATAATATATATATATTATAATATATATCATATATATATAATATTATATATATATATATATATAGCGTTAATATATATAATATTATATATATATAGATTCACTGTGCACCTGACATGCATAATTCCGCACACCGTACTCTAAAAATAAATTTATTATGCTCACCCAAGAAACAATAAAATTTGTTTGTCTATGTAATGTACCTTTATAACTGTTTTGATTTTATGTAAGAATGTATTTAAAATTTGTAAGTGCTAGGTCACAACCCAGGGGTTGTCTTGGTTGCATTAGATTTTTATCGAGAGAACAAGTGCTTCACTGACCTATCTAGATTGTTATTAAGAAGACGTGTTACATATGCGCTCGGCCTTCAAAGCCGCGATTTTGAAATTTTTATTCATTGAGAACTTTTTCTACGTTTTCTTACAAATTATAATTGATTAATCTATAAATCCATTGAGAACCGTATCATTACACGTTTAATATTATTTATGTGCAGAATTAAACTTATGTAACCGGACATAACTCATTTAATTACCTTTTGTTGTAGCTAGCTTCTAGCACCTAAACTTTGTTGACCCCGTTTATAGCGACTCGAACCCTCATACTTTTTAATGTATTAATAGCCGAGTAAATTAATTGGTAAAATTAAAAGTGAAAAAGGGAAAAGAAAAAAAATAGAATTCATTATTTCTACTACTAGCGTGAAAGGACCAGATGAAGTCTCTACGAATTACCCCCACGATAGAAAAAAGAAAAGCCAACCCCGCCACATAAAAATCATCCAAAGTTTCTTACTTGCCGTTTAAAAAAAAAAGTGTTGAGAAGAAACATCTTTAAAAATGCCCTCATATCAAAAAGAATCAACCCAAAACCAGAACGTAGACAATTGAAAATTTTTCAGAAAGCTTCCGCAAGGGTTTTTAATTTCTTCACTCCTACTGAACAAACTTCCGCCAACTGTCAATGAGACTGAGTTTTCCTCTAAATATGCTGACTTGAGTTCGAAAACGAAAATAGCAAGGTTCAAACAACTCAAAACTAACAAGCAGTCGGCCCCTTCTACTGACTTATTGAAAAGGAGGGGGAGAGTTAAGACTCTCTCCACTATCAAGCCGTTTCCCCACTTTTCGATCATGATCCGTTGGCTTGGTTGCACCAGACAAAAACTATCTTCAAACAAATGATGCTCGACTAACCCAATGAGAAAGAGTTATAACTTTGGTCTCTATTTTGCCAAACAGAATAATAAATCAGTCCGTTTACCACATCAAGATGACTGCCTACTCTTGAACTAATTTAAAGACGATACTCCGACCCTAAGGGGAGGATCCCAATATTTGGGATTTTCTGACCCTTATTTTTAGCCCCACTTAAAACATGCGACATTTAAAATCTTAATTTCAGACAATTTTTTGATGGGGTATAAAAGCAACCGCAGCTTTCTTTTGACCTATTAAAACGCATTTTTCGGGTGTTTTTCTGTGTTTAGTCATTTTTCGGCGTTTTCATTTTTCAGAACCTAATTTTTTGACCTTTTTTCGTATCAACTTCTACAATTTTTTTCGAACATGACTCTCAAACTTTGAAATATACATAGATAGGTCTATTACGCACAAAAATGCACATATTACTTTTTTGATTTTTGGTTAAATTCTGTCTCAGCCCAATGTCGAATCAAAACGTACTTTTTTGTTTTTAATTGCTGAGCACCATTTTCCAAAAATCAAAAAAGTAATATTGTGCATTTTGTTTGTAATAGACCCATCTAGGTATATTTCAAGGTTGAAGTCATTTCGAAAAAAAATTGTAGAAGTTGAAACGAAAAAATTTCACAAAAATTAGGTTCTGAAAAAATTGAAAACGCGAAACAATGCTTAAGACACAGAAAACACCCTGAAAATGACGTTGGTATAGGTCAAAAAAAGCTGATGGTTTCCTTTACCACCATCAATATTGTTGAAATTACAGAATTTTATGTGCATTCTTTAGGTGCAGGGCTTAAAATGGGGTCCCAAAAATCCCCCAATATTGGATCCTCCCCCTAAGGGCACAACTGAAGTTTTCCAGATTCATTTAGGGGGGAATGCGAAGAGACGAAATGTATTAACAGAGTGAAAGGGCTGTCTGCGTGTGTAGGAAAGTTTTGATAATCTGCTGACTGAAGTGGCTCCAAATTTCATTAGAGAACTTATTTCCTGTTACAAAAACTCTGCCTCAAATGCAGAGGTGATGTGAGGTTTGATAACTTCAAGGCAATCAAAGCTTCGACGATACAGTAGAATTGTTCCGACAATTTTATACAGAAATTTCTTTTTACGCTCAAAATGAAATCTAACAACTACGCAACCATGAGAAAGAAGAAATGGCAGGATATATTCTCGTACAAACAGTTGAAGAATTGAATGACCGCTAGACGTCAAGAGGAATTCCTTCCGCTGCATGAAGGAATTTTGAAATCGCATAATTAACGCCCAAAGAAAAACGACGGGTAAGTCAAGTATTTGACCCAAAGCATCCACCGACACATTGGTTGAAAACCAGTCATGCCCCAAACATCAAAAAATCCTTCAGACGAAAGAAAATAGAGGATATTCACGAAGAAAGGAGCACTAGTCAGCTAGAATTAGCAACGCCGAACTCTATGAGTACGCAGAGGGCTATGTAATTTCCAAAAAGGTTTCTTCATCATGCCTATAAATGCGAAGGGACCTCTATGCTCGAATTACACCTCATCTCTACTGCTACCTCAAATTCTTCCGGAAACAGCAAGCAACCTTTGACGTCATCGATGGCAGAAGCTCCGTAAAGGAGGTCTTACCGAACCAGATACGGGGACCCAGAAAATAAAATTCCGCAAAGAAACCCAGGTATCGGTAGAAACGAAAACGAAAATTTAAAATTCCCTTGTAATTTTACAGGGATACAAATGATAGTTGTTTCTTAAATTTAAATATAGGGAGTAAAAGAAATAAATATTGTTTTAGAATCAATTGTTTAAATATTAAAGTAGAAATTTCAAATCCTCATTGCCCATAGACAATGAAGAATTTTTAGGACTTTAGTGATATTGATTATGGACGTTGCCCACTGCCCTTCTAAAATGGCGGCAAACGACGCAAACGAAATTTCTGTTTTACAGGTTTTTCTAAATTCTAATTTTCCCTCTCTCCAATCTTAAAATTGGGACATACCTCTTTGCGATTTTCCCATGGTAAATGAAGTAGTTAAAAATTATAAAGATTTTTTTTCTCAAAACCCATATGAAAATGTTTCAAATTTAAGATTAAAAGAACGCACAATTAGACGTTAGGCAAAATATATTTAAATACTATAAAGGGGGAAAAAGAGATTGAGATTTGTGCATGTGTGGGTTGGTGACGTTCACAAATTGCCACACACACACACAAAAGACTTACTTATAAGAGCTGGGAGGGGAGACGGGGTAGAGGAATGAGGGGAGGAGAGAGGAGGAGTAGCAGGGCGCGAGTCGGAAATTGGTCCCTGTATACCGGGAGAGAATCTTTTTTGGAATGGCTTTGAAAACTATCACGTACAATGTTGAGAGTGATAGGTCGGAACCAATAAAGTTAAAAATCAGATATCTCACTACACTGCTATTAAAAGCATGAGAAAAAGAATTTACATAAATGGCTCGAAGCGAAGGTGATACGCCGACTACGATTAGCAGTTGGCTTCAAAGCAAGCATTCTATAGAAAAACCAGAGCGTCGTCAGAATTAGTTGTTGAACTTAAGATTGTTGAAATCTAGATCAATTTGATTATTATCACCTATGCCAAAGAAAAGTTGACCTAATAAATCTACCACTGCAGGGGTTGACCTTTATTCAAAATAAAAGAATTTTATTCAAGAACATTATAACACACCTGCTATTTTAAATGATAGAAACTAAAGAGATGTATTTACCAAATTACTCCGTTGATAGAGAACTATAAGTGTATAATTA
Source organism: Trachelipus rathkii (assembly GCA_015478945.1). NCBI lineage: Eukaryota > Metazoa > Arthropoda > Malacostraca > Isopoda > Trachelipodidae > Trachelipus > Trachelipus rathkii. The sequence goes on along the minus strand of JABUQX010093648.1, from coordinate 5,020 downwards.
GTCCTTGATACTTAGGTGTGTCATATAACAATTGCTAGCTCCGGCGTATCGACGCTGGATGTCCATCTTACTCGTCAGATATTAAAAAGTTGTACGTTTATTTGGATGATATTCGAAATATGACAAAATAAAATTGCTTTAACAAATTATAAGGATGAGATGCTGCTTAATATCTTGAAGAGAAATGCATTCAGCAAAATCCAAGAGATAATTAAGGATTTATGAATGATTGTTAATAAATAATCCCAGAAACGAAATATCTTTGGCAACCGAATTGAGAATAATTCCATAACCTATAGGGGTTTAAACATATTGTGAAAAGCATGTATTCATCACCAACATAAAGATAAAGTACAATCAATATTGCAAGTTGAAAAAACAATCCACAATAAAGCAGTAAACATCAGAGAACTTTCGGAAGTTATTTAACTTTTTCCTACGCCTCTAATGTTGCAGACGCTGCCATTGGTCTTCTATGAAAAAACTAATAACAAACTTATTATAATAAGCCCCTTTCAAAATTAAAAAGAATAGCTAGTTGAAACCGCAATCTGAAAACTGAAAACTGTTTTTTAACAAACCTTATAAAATTGCACTCTTAAATAATGAAATCCTACTTAATTGCTGTTGTCCTGTTCTTGACGAGTATGGAAAACTGAATTATAAATGATCCTATTAACTTTGCAGAGTAGTAAGATTTGACAGTTTGACATAAAGCGCACAAATAGAGATGAGGACGAGGGTTTCGATATAAACGAGCTCTTCATGTTCTTATAGTATGACGCGATTACCTTTCTTAGTGTTTAAAATGATATTTAGAGAGACGATACGAGAATTTATGAATACAGAGTGCACTGACGATTTGAGAGAAATTTACGGATGAGAGTATTTTTTCCTAGAAATTCAACATTTGATAGAAGAAGATTTATTTGGTAAAGTCATTAAATTGATCTTTAACAGTCCACATGGAGAAAGAGAGAAAGAAGAGAGGAGACGAAAGAGAGAGATAAATTTAGGATGATCGAGGAGATGAGAGAGAGTAGATTAGAATGAGAGAGCTCGCTTTTCGAATCATTTTAACAATGTGGTACTCTAATTTATAGTTTAGCAGAAAACGTTTAGGAAAAAATGCGCTTATTTTAAATAGTATATACAGCAAAGCGTAAATGGTGATAGCACATAAGCTAACTGTAGGGATGATAAATAATCTAATTGGTTTATTAATCAAATATACGTATAAGATTCATAGTCACCCTGTAATTAAGATTATTAAACTACCTTAGATGTTGACATTAAATAGAAGCTTATTATGAATTGATAGGGAAATTTAATATTTTAATATTATTTAGACGTGTTCGATAGAAGAGCTATGGACACTTATTTTAAATAGCGGCTGAAAATATTATTAAAATTATGAAAGAAAACCTGACGATATAACCCCTATAAAATTAATTTTTCTATTCATTAGCGAGTTTTCTTATTGGGAATTCCTCATAGCCATCTATATGGGGAGATGAGCATAGGAGAGACGGGGAATCAATAGGCCACTACCCCTAAGTTCCACAAACAAAAGAAGTAAATGAGCTAAAGCGCCCCCAGTAGCCTAACCATTCATACCCTGGGACGCTACTGTGGATGAAAAAGAGAATAAGGAAAAAGAAGCACTTAAAAGCTAAGTACCGTAAGAGAAGATTAATCAGTGATGAAAAAGACAACATTGCATATAATACTCGCTAACAATCAATTATAAAATCACAATAATGAATAATAATAACAAAATAATAAATAATAATCCAAATAAATAAATAAATACATACAAATAATAATAATAAATAATAATAAAATAATAATAATAAATATAATAATCTATAATAATAATCATCAATAATAATAATTAATATAATAATAATAATAATAATAATATAATAATAATATAATAATAATAATAATAATAATAATAATAATAATAATAATAATAATAATAATAATAATAATAAAATAAAAACTATAAATGACGAATGATAATTTTAATGAGAGGATAAGTTCATAAAATTTCCTCAATAACGCATATAAGCAAATTGAATTAATGAAAGAAATAATCGAATAAATTTAAGAGGAAATTCGATTCATAAACTAGAATTAAGTCGGACAGAGTTCGAGAATGCCAATACAGAGATCTAACAATGAAGTATGAATTGTTTTGTATGGATAGTAATAAGTGCCTATTCTACCAGAGATTAAGGGGCTATAGGTTCACAAAGAGACCTTGGTTTTTTATAAGAGATCGTTAGATGACTTATTAATAGTAACCGACAAAATATCAACAAGACGACAAGAATAATCTTTCTAAGAGATTCGCTACTCGACGCGGAATAGTCAGAAATATCTACACTCCCCACAAACTTAATTTGGAGCCTTAAACAACTACAACTAGAAGTCAATTAGGTGAGCATTCTTGATTTTAAGAATATACATAGCCGATGTGAAGGAATATAGAAGCGCGAAATAAAATTGTGGATTATCCTGTCAGAAAGAAAAATTGCGACAACAAAATGGAATCAACCCTGAGTTCAAAGAAGGATTAAAGGAGTGTCGGAATTATATTCGAGGCTCTTCATGTTATAGGCCTGTGACTCCATTGTCTTATAGTTAAAAGAGAAAAAAGCATGTATTAGTGTTATAGACAGATTCTGGTAAGTACCCGTTTGCTTTATATCTTAAAGGAAGCTAACTGTGGATATCAGTAATTCATACCCTTGATAAGCCAAATAATCCCATTCTGTGGAATAATTTAAGGCTTCTCTGGTCAGACCGAGGAGGCCATTGCTTCCAGGTCTGTTAAAATGAAGTATAGTAATTTAATTTGCCTGGTTCCTTACGGACTGCGTTCTCGTATGCCAGCTACTCCAAAAGGATTTATGCAACAAAAATAAAAACAAAAAACAAAAAAAAACAACAAATGGCACTCTGATAATGAACCTGTGGTGCATGATAAATGATAGTGAGAACAAACGATTGGAATGGACTGAAATTTTAGTGGGCGTGTTATTGCTGCTGTGATGATTAAGTTCCAAATGACAACGGTAGTAACCCATAGCCCTGCTCGATGTTTCGGCCAGTAATTAGCAGTGACAAGGTAGTTTGCTTGTAAGGTAAAAACTTTAAATGAGTTTTTGAGACGGTAAATCACAATACTTAGTTAAAGAAGTGGCCAAAGTGGCTGACGCATTAATGTAACTACATTAATGCGTCAGCCACTTTGGCCACACGCCGTTTATAAAAATAAAAAAAAAATATTTGTTTCGAGAGATTTGCATAAAGCCAAATTTGTTCTACTTAAAAATCAACAATATAACTTAAGTAAATTAGCTGAAAGATATTCCGGTCCCTACCGAGTCGTGATAAAAAATTAAAAACAATATTTATATTATTAAACACGGAAAGGAGATTTTGGAGAACCTCGAAAATGTAAGAATGTATCACTATCTCTTGAATGCAGATCAAAATAACAAGGAAACGAATAAAATAACCAAGAAATTTCTTTTTCAGACGTGTAAAAAGATTATTGAATGATAAGGTATTAAAAAATAAAATTTAAACGAAGATTGTAGGTCTTAAGGATACAAAAAAGATTATAATTTACCATCTAAGTCAAAGTCTACGTAAAATCTTTCTCCCTCTTTCTACTTCCTATATGTTAATTTTAATTTAATATTAAGGAAGAAAGGAGAGGCTACTTAATTTTATCCTCCTCAAGCTGCTTGTCACTCTGAAATCACCAGTCAAAGGAGGCTAACCTCTTTTCACTATAAGATTCATGTGCATCTGACTGAAATAATTCCGTACACCATACTCTTAAAAAAATATTATGTACACCTAAAAGAAACTCAACAAATATTGTTTTGTCCTGTGTTATGTACCTTTTAACTGTTTGAATTTTATGTAAGAGTGTATTCAAAATTTGTAAGTGCCAATCACAACCCAGGGGTTGTTCTTGGTTTCAATAGATGTTTGGATGAAGAACCAAGGGTTCAGTTGACCTTCTGACTGTTATAAAAAGTGGACGCATAACATATCCTAGACCTTTAAAAGTCTGTTACAAATTTTTTAATCATTGAGAAATATTGTCTAAAGTTTCTGACAAATTAATTGATATTGTGAACGTATCATTACATTTAATGAATAACTGTTCATAATAAACTTAATCAACGAAATAGCCCCTGTAATTCCTATTTACTTCTGCTCTGCTATCTTCTAGATCTATATATATATATTATATAATATATATATATATTATATATATATATATATATATTATATTATATATATATATATATATATCATTAGTTGTTATATATATATATATATATATAATTATATATATATATACGTATATATATATATATATATAATATATATATATTATATAATATATATATATATATATATATATTATTATTATTATATATTATATTAATAAATATATATATAAATATATAAAATAATAATTATAATATTAATATAATAATATAATATTATATATATATAATATAATTATAATATATTATATATACTCTAATATATATATATAATATAATATAATAATATTTAATATAATAATAATAATTAATATTAATATTAATATATAATAGTATTAATAATATATAATAATAATAATTTAAATATATATATTATATTATAATTACTATAATATATATAATATATATACATTTTTTTCACTACAAAACTTTAAATGTTTAATAATATTTTAGGCTTATCTATCACAAACAACCAATGAAAAATCCGAACAGGTAACCTGGAATAGTAAATAATAAAACTTAAATTCAACACAATAATTACGTCCTTTATTACTTGCTATTTTTAAAAAATTGCATTTTCAATGAAAACACATTTATAAATTTTCAAAAATAGTGCAATGAAAATACGTTAAAAAAATCTACAATTTTTAAGCATTTACCAAATAATTATTCAATACAGTATTTGGGGAACCCAATTTAGG
>JABUQX010093647.1:40000-45000 GCA_015478945.1 Trachelipus rathkii | reverse complement strand
ATATATATATATATGACCTGTTTAAAAAAACAACTCGTCAGTTTTTATATTTTTTTTGTTTTTTGTTGATATATTTCTAATATATGATCCTAACAATCAATTCAAGTGGTGACGAACATGATTCAAAAATATATAGAACCTTTTACGTTTTACGACTCCGTCAATTTTAATTTTTTTTTTTTTTTTTTTAACTAAAGGAATAACCTAAGGGTAAACCGCAAAAGATGCAAAGAGTCGGGGTCTTCGGCCTTCCGGGGAAATACAGGGTAGGACTATTTCCCTCCCTCGGGGGCAGGTTTCTCCAGAACCCCGCTCTTTGGTGTTTGGGTGTCGCGGGAGTTCCTCTGCCCCTCCCACGGGTCGTTTGGAAAAACGTCCCCCGTTCTGCTCGGGCCCCTTTTTTTTTTTTTTTTTTTTTTACATTTTTGCTAATAACGCTTTATATGCTGATTCAAATATGTAATTCGTTTTCTGTAAGTGTCGTACTTTTCGAGAGATTTTCATTTTATTTTATTTTTTTTACATTTAAAAGCTTATACGCTCATTCCAAATATGTAACTGGTTTTTCTGTAAGTTCGTACTTTTCGAGATATTTTTTTTTCCACCACATTTTTTAAATTTTTTTTGGTATATAAATGTGATTTTTTAAAAAAATTATTTAAAATATTCGAACTTTTGAATCATGTCAGTCACTACTTAGAGGAGAATGGGAAGAGAGGTTAGAGGGTGGCCCTTACCTATTATATTGCGGATGGGATTTGGTTTGTGTGGCGAATTCTGAAGAGTTGAGAGGATTGGTAGAGGGGATTTGGCAGGAGTAAAAGGAGGGGTTTGAAATAAACGTAAGATAAGAGTAAGTTATGGTTGTGTGAGTAGGGACAGTCCTCGGTGTGAAGTATGTTGGATGGTGAGCAACTGGAACAAGTGTATGAATTTAAATATTTAGGGATATAATGTTGGATGAAAAGGAACGGACGATGGAGTGTAGTAGAAGTTGTGAATGGCAGGAATGTGGCTTGAGCAGTTAAATCGTTGAGAGTTGCACTAGGGTCTTTGCATGAGGGTATGTCCTTACCTTTGTTAATTTATAGTAGTGAAACTATAGTCTGGAATAAGATGTATAGATCTAAAGTACAGATGTGTTCAGATCGACAATCTTCGGGGTGTGTTAGGTGAGAAGAATTGATAAAATGAGAATGAACACATTAAGGAGTTGTGTGGGTGAAGAAAGGGATAAATTGAGCAGTAAATGAAAGTACATTGAGATAGTTTGGTCATGTGAAAAGGAAGGACGATAGTCGGTTTGTTAACCGTATGTATAGTGGTGTGTGTGTTGGAAATCGACCGGCTGGGAGACCGAACAAAAAGTGGATCGAGTCAGTAAAGGATGCCTGGAGGAGATATGGGATTTGTGATGGGGGTATGGTTGTTGCCCTCCAGGGCCAAGGGAATCGAAACCCTACATGCGAAATGCCATAGTGAGTCCAATCATGGTCCCATGAAGCTCTAGGGCGGATTTTCTGACTGCTGCGACGAATTCTCACTAAGAGGTATAAAGGGGCGCTTAAGAGCTGGGATTCTTTTCGAACTTGCCTATATTTCGTTCTACTACTTTCTGTTCCAGTGTATGCTATCCACCCTACCTCCCACCCCACTCTTGGCGAGAGAAGGTGGGTGATGAGTTGGTGTACATGACTCACTGCGGCCACACTGGATTGAATAATCAACTCCATGGGTCTGTCCTGGCTTATACATATTTTAAATGTCAAGGAAAATTTGGACGGTTGAATGAATATTCAGTCAAAAGTAAATATAAAAGCTAAATAAAAAGATGTCCTTAAATTATAAAGTACCTAATATTACATAAAATCAGATGGGCATGTTATCAAGCAGATAAATTTTTTGAAGATTAAGAGAAAATAGTTACTGTTAAAGTGGGATATTCAGATAAGATCGATAACCTTTTAGATGGTGTTATGGATCATTAAGTGAAAATGCGACGCGCGGAATAGGTCCAGTTGGGCGACAATCAATGAAGATAGGCGAACAGATTTGCGGGGATAGGTGACGGCAAAATTTGCATATGGGGAGGAGGGTTCCCGTGACATATATAGTGGCTGCGAGTGATATTGGTGTGGCCAAATACGGAGGCGTGCGAGTATCACCGCGTTTAATCGATTTCAACGGTGAGAGAGGAAGCCGTTTCTTTTTATTTCTCAAGTTTTCTCCCCCCGCTGATCACTCGTTAAACGTTCAGGCCTTGTCGGGATGGCAGAGATAATGTCACCATGCGTGTCGCAATTATCTTCGTTTCAAATCCAAATGCCATCTGATCTAACACCGATTCGCAAGAGATATCTCCAGAATCCTCCTGACTGGGATGTCATTTGCGAAAACAACAGTTTATAACATCCTTATCTCGCTCAGCATCTCAACATCCCTTTGCAAAGGTGCTGCGTTCTCTTTATGATGAAGGGTATACACCTTGCCTATTCCCTGCTCTTCCACCATTTGCTTCGTCCTGACGTCTCTCTCCACATCTAGCCACCCCGTTGCATTGTTAAAGGCATCATTCCGTCTCATTCCGCCAGTTCACGGTGGATTTATTCCAGTGCTTACTAACAGCTCTAAAAGAGGGACAGTGTGGGGTGCGTCTGCCGTCTTTTTGGGACCGCACCCTCTCCCATGACCCTACTCCCCTCATGCTTTCAGTTTTTACGGACAACGAGATTAATGGCTAAATGATTGCCCTTTCTCGAAATTTTATCCTTTAACCAAGACCACTCGTTATTTTTTCAGATTCGCTTAAAGCCCCATATTCTAAAAACAATGGTATTCGCTGTACAACAATCTCTTTGGCTGCTACACTCTCGCAAAAACAAATTATATTATGTTACCCCCTCTCACGTAGGGAATAACTGGAACGGAAATCGCTGACAGAGGCCAAAATGCCGCCTTTTCTTATTACAGAATTTTTCTTAGGTATCTCTCAGAAGCCATCGGACAAGGTCGTCTTCCCGTCAACTGATTATAATCAGTTGACGGGAGGCGACCTTATCGAATGGCATCTGAGAGGTACATAGAAAACTCTGAAAAGAAGAGGCGGCCATTTTGGATGGGATCTAATAGGTGTAGTAGAGTTGGGGAGGTCCTTGACCTATTATGTCATGTCACCTCAAAAAATCTTGAAGCGCTGATCGTAAGTCCCTTTTATGTCTCAACATCGCCCTAATACCGATCGAAGCTGGACTTATGGCTACGAATATACGGTGGAGTATATTACTCAGCCAGTAGTACAACTTCGAAACGGATAGGGCGATGTTAAGAAAAAATAAAATCTAAAACTAAAATATTATTGGTTAGTTTAAACCAAAGAAACCACGATGGTTTAAACCACTCCACCATGATCATAACAACCTGAAACGATCACAGAAGGACTAAACAAATCGGATATTATGTTGTCATCGCAACGTTTTTAACTTTCAAAATACAGAGACAGAATTGCCAATGTAAAATTACACAATGGAGTCATTATGCATTACATAATTAATAATATAATTAGTTATTAAAACAATTATTTTTCGTGCTAAATTACTTTAGAAATAAAATACTAACAATTTTAAAAATATTGAAAAAAAAAAAGTTACTGAAGAAAAAATATAAAATAAATTTCAGTTTATTAAGATATTAAAATATTAAAAATTGTAATAGATCTACATTCAAAATGAGACATTTTATGTCTTCTTTGACTGATCAGAATAGGTACAATTTTAAACTTAAAAAAAAAAAAAAAAAAAGAGGGGGGGGATGTCCAAACTAAATTTGGACGTCTGGTAACCTCATTTTACATCAAATATGGTTGAATTGACCGCCCTATTCCGGTTGAAATATAATTTCACGGTTATTGCTTTTCTATATTCAATTCTCTTGACTTGATTCCATTTTTCTGTGTTTAATGAATCATTATCTTTCACATCCGTGAAATTTAAGGAATATTTCACATAGTTTGAATATCCATTATTTTCTGCTAACGAAGCATAATACAACAATAATCTCTCTAAGGATAAATCCTGTTAACCTTTTACCAAAAACTGTAAACTTAGTGGGGTATTTTATTTAATTTCACCGATGTCGTTTTAAACATGAACAAATAAAACAATAAAAAGTATTTGCGAAGTGTTAATACTGCTTTAGTATTAGCATTTATAAAACAAATAATTTTAAAAAGTTTTTTGTTTTGGTTTTTCATTAATCAATGTAACAAAAAATCTTCCTGAAGATTTGCGTAACGCTGGAAATGATACCCACCATTCCATTATAAAATTAGTAAAACTCAATACCACTTATCAAAGAGCTTCCCCCCCCCCTCCCCCTTTTTACTAAAGTTTTACCTAATTTATGGTGCCCTAAAGCAATTCCAATTGATGCAAACTACTATATCTCAAAAAGCCGACAACGAAATAAATATTATAAGAAAAAAAATATCCTAGATAATATTCTATATATTATAAATATAACATTGGAAAATTAAATATATAAATTAATATTCCTTTATTATATAAAATATAATCTATCTACAGTGAGATATACACAAAAGCCTTCATAAATAAAACCATTCCGTTTTTACAGTATTATTTTTAATTAAGAAAAACTAAAATGATCATTATACTAATACAGTAAGAAATATTAATTAAATTAAATAAATAGATTAAAAAGACTAAAATGTTTATAACATATATTAAAAGGTAAGGATTTTACTTGCCGATATATACATTTTAATATAATATAGAAATTAGTTAACAAAAAAAAAAAAAAACTCCTTCGACTTCGTATTCGGTTATTTTAATTTTCAACTGGGCTATCGACGTGCAAAGCATTCTTTTTGCTCTTTTTTTAGGACACAAAAAAAAAATTTTTAAACTTTTTGAGCTTCACAGATAATTACGAAAATATTTAATATTTACACCTTGGGGGAAAAAAAAAAAAAAAAATATATTATA
>JABUQX010093647.1:32500-37500 GCA_015478945.1 Trachelipus rathkii | reverse complement strand
CAAATAATAAATATTTACTCGAAATAAACAAAGCTCAAAAAATAAAAAAATATATATCTTTTTATAGCAAATAAATTTTTTTAATTTTCTTTACCTAAAATAAAAAATTATTTACCCAAACCTTTCCAAAATACTAAATTTTTTTGAGGACCATGGTTTACTTAAGTCCTATATATTATAGTATTAATACTAATACTGTACTAATTATATACTATATTATATATCATATATCATATAATATATAAGTATATAAATATATATAATAATAATATATATATATATATATATATAGTATATTATATATATATATATATATATATATATATATAATATATTATATATAATATATAATATATATAAGAGTCAAATTTTTTTAATGCTCACAGTATGTAACAGAGAACGGCAGGTCCTACAGTAAAACAAATTATATATTGGAATCAGCGGAAAATTTATATGATGGTAATTTAATTTTTTTTTTTTTTTTTTTTTTTGTGAAAGTAAAAAAATTTTTTTAACTAAGAATACCCTAGGGTAAAACCGCAAAGATGCCAGGAGTCGGGGCTCTCTCGGCCGCCCGGTGGACGACGGGGGACTAATCCCCCCCTCCGAGGGATGAGCGTCTCCGGAACCCCTGCTCTTTGGTCTGTGGGTGTCGCGGGGGTTCCTCCGACCATCCCCCCTCCGGGGGTATGAAACGCCCCCCCCTCTGTCCCCCGTCGGCTTCGAGCTCTCAAAAAAACGTAAATTTTCCAAAAAAAACAATTATTTCACCAAATTTAGGGGCTCGAGCCGAGACAGGAGACAGAGGGGGGACGTTCATACCCGGAGGGGATGGTCGGAGGAACCCCCGCGACACCCAAAGAGCCAGGGGTTCCGGAGACCATCCCCGGAGGGGGATTAGTCCCCCCCGTCGTCACCGGGAGGCGAGAGACCCGACTCCTGCCATCTTTGCGTTTACCCTAGGGGTAATCCTTAGTTAAAAAAAATATAAAAATTTACTAAAAAAAAAAAAAAGAAAAAAAGTAAATCCCATCCTTAGAAAATTTCTGCTGATTCCAAATATATAATTGTTTTACTGTAGGACCTGCCGTTCTCAAGCTACATACTGTGAGCATTAAAAAATCTGACCATATATATATATAATATATATATATATATATATATATAATATATATATATATATATATATATAATATATATATATATATATATATATATATATATATATATATATATATATATATATACAACACTTATTGTGGGCACAAATAATAAATATATTACCGTTGAAATAACTAAAAAAATAAATAAAATGAATGAAAATAAAATCAATTTGAAGCCACAAAAATAAAAAAAGTAAGTTCTTTTTATAGCAAATCGAATTTTTAATGTTAATTTGCTATTAAAAATTATTACCAACCTTTCCAATACTTAATTATTTTGAGGACCATGGGTTACTTAAGGTCCTATATATATATAGTATATATATATATAATATATATTATATATATATATATATAATATATATATGTAATATATATATATATATATATATATATATATATATATATATATATATATATTATATATATGAATTATATATATATATAGGCCCCTCATTAAACCAGGGGCAAAAAAAAATTTAAACGGAATGGTTGGTAATGCTATCAGAATTATTTCATTGAGAGATTTAAAATAAAAATTTTTATTTGCTATAAAAAGAACCGATTTTTTTTTTTTTGAGCTTCAATATTAAATTGATTCATTTTACATTTCTTTTTTTTTTATTGCTTCGTTTATTTCGATGTAAAATTTAGTATTTGTGTGTTCGCAATGAATGTTGAATATAACTTGAGTGGTTTGAAAAGAATATTAAAGTAGAAATTGATTTTTATAAAAATTTAATATATATATATAGGTAAGACTTTACTTTAGGACAGGCGCGTAATTAGAGAACTACAAATCTTACACTAAAACAAATGACATTTTTGTAATCAGTGGACAATTTTAGTTCAGGAAATGTAATAAAAAAAATAGAAACGTCTTAAAATAAAATTTTCATATTTTTAATAATATATTACGAGAGTACGACAACTGCACCATTTCCGTTTCTGCAATAGAAGGAGCGCCAGAGTTGCCAAAAATTGGTTTTTATCATGCTCTGGATGAAATGTTAATTTTTTTTTAGGGGCCTTCGAGCCGACAGACGGGCATCGGCCCCCGAAGGCGAGAGAACCCCGGCTCGTTCCATCTTGCGTTTACCTAGGCAGTTGTCGTACTACCTCGTAATGTATTTATTTACATTATTAAAAATATGAAAATCTTATTGTAAGACTTTTCTATTTTTTTATTACATTTTCTGAACTAAAATTGTCCACTGATTACAAAAATGCTTTGTTGTAATGTAGGATTTTGTTTAGTTCTTGCTAATACACGCCGTCCTAATGTAAAGTCTGACCATATATATAGTATATATATATATATATATAATATATATATATATATATATCATATATATAGATATATATATATATAATATATATTATATATATATATATATATAATATATAATATATATATATATATATATATATATATATATATATATATAATATATATATATATATATATATACTATATATATATATTTTTTTTTTTTTTTCCCCCCAAGACTAGTTAAAATATTAAATATTTTCGTAATTATCTGCGATGACTCAAAAATTTAAAACATTTTTTTTTGTGTCCTTTGACATGGGTTTAAATAACTCTACCGGAGGGATAATTAAAATAAGCCGAATACGAAGTCGGAGGAGTTTTTTTTTTTTTTTTGTACACTATACTTCAAATAAGTGATAAATAAAATGTATATATACGGCAAGTAAAATCCTTAACTTTATACGTTTCCGAACATATTTTGTATTTTTTATGTATTGTTTAATTTAATTAATATTTGTTACTGTATTAGTATAATGATGGTTTTAGTTTTTCTTAATTAAAAATAACTACTGTAAAAACGGAATGGTTTTATTTATGAAGGCTTTTGTGTATATCTCACTGTAGATAGATTATATTTTATATAATAAAGGAATATTAATTTATATATTTATTTTTCCAATGTTATATTTATAATATATAAAACATTATCTAGGATATTTTTTTTCTTATATTTATTTCGTTGTCGGCTTTTGAGAGATAGTAGTTTGCATCAATTGGAATTGCTTTAGGGCTCCATAAATTAGATAAAACTTTAGTAAAAAAAGGGGGGGGGAAGTCTTTGATAGTGGTATAAAGTTTTACAATTTTATAATGGAATGGTGGATCTTATTTCTATCGTTACGTAACTCTTCAGGAAGATTTTTTGTTACATCAGAGCAAATAGAAAACCAAAATAAAAATAAACTTTTTAAAATTATTTATTTTATAAATGTTAATACTAAAGAAGTATTGACACTGTTTGCAAATACTTTTTATTGTTTTATTTGTTCATGTTTAAAACGACGTCGGTGAAATTAAATATAATACCCCACTAAGTTTACAGTTTTTGGTAAAAGGTTAACAGGATTTATCCTTAGAGAGATTATTGTTGTATTATGCTTCGTTAGCAGAAAATAATGGATATTCAAACTATGTGAAATATTCCTTAAATTTCACGTATGTGAAAGATAATGATTCATTAAACACAGAAAATTGAATCAAGTCAAGAGAATTGAATATAGAAAAGCAATAAACCGTGAAATTATATTTCAACCGGAATAGGGTGGTCAATTCAACCATATTTGATGTAAAATGAGGTGACCAGACGTCCAAATTTAGTTTGGACATCCCCCCCCCCCTTTTTTTTTTTTTTAGTTTAAACCATTGTACCTATTCTTGATCAGGCTAAGTCAAGACATAAAATGTCTCATTTTGAATGTAGTCTATTAATTTTATAATTTTAAATATTCTGCACACACTGAAATTTAATATATTGTTTCTTCAAGTAACTTTTTTTTTTTCAATATTTTAAAATTGTTAGTATTTTATTTCTAAAGTAATTTAGCACGAAACAATGATATACTTATAAACTAATTATATTATTAATTATTATGTAATGTATAATTGCTCCATTGTGTAATTTTACATTGGCAATGTATTTTGAAAGTTAAAAACGTTGCGATGACAACATAATATCCGATTGTTTAGTCTTCTGTGATCGTTTCAGGTGTTCCGCTTATGGCATTCATAAAAGTTTTAATTAAGGTTCTTTGGTTTAAACTAAACCATCATGATTTTTTCTAGTTTAGATTTTATTTTTTCTTAACATCGCCCTAATCCGTTCGAAGTTGTACTATGGTTGAGTAATATACTCACCGTTTATTGCGTAGCCATAGTCCAGCTTCGATCGGATTAGGGCGATGTTGAGACATAAAAGGGACTTACGATCAGCGCTTCAAGATTTTTTGAGGTGACATGACATAATAGGTCAAGGACCTCCCCAACTCTACTACACCTATTAGATCCCATCCAAAATGGCCGCCTCTTCTTTTCAGAGTTTTCTATGTACCTCTCAGATGCCATTCGATAAGGTCGCCTCCCGTCAACTGATTATAATCAGTTGACGGGAGACGACCTTGTCGAATGGCTTCTGAGAGATACCTAGAAAATTCTGAAAAGAAAAGGCGGCCATTTTGGCCTCTGTCAGCGATTTCGTTCCAAGTTATCCCTACGTGAGAGGGGGTCAACATAATATAATTTGTTTCTTACGAGAGTGTAGCAGCCAAAGAGATTGTTGTACAGCGGATACCATTGTTTTTAGAATATGGGGCTTTAAGCGAATCTGAAAAAATAACATGAGTGGTCTTGGTTAAGGAATAGAATTCGAGAAAGGGCAATCATTATAGCCATTAATTCTGCCGTAAAAACTGAAGCATGAGGGGGTAGGGTATGGGAGAGGTTGCGGTCAAAAAAGACGGCAGACGCACCCACACTGTCCCGTTTAAGAGCCGTCAGTAAGCACTGGA
>JABUQX010093647.1:17500-25000 GCA_015478945.1 Trachelipus rathkii | reverse complement strand
AGTTCATTTAGTTGACACAAATGCTTTAATAATTAAATTTGTAAATTTACAAATAGTCAACGCAAAACTTCAAAACAGATACGCAATTTACACGTATTTGTATGGGAGGAACTTCAAAAAGAATCAAGAAAACTTTAAGAGCAACTCACTATCCCTTCTTACAAAAAAAACTAAAATAAATCCAAAATAAACGCACTCTCGCGCTCTCTCTCTCTTTCTCATCTACTAATGCTTATCACTCATGGTTTTGATTAAAGACTATCCTGAATGCTTTCAAATAATAATAATAATAATAATAATAATAATAATAATAATAATAATAATAATAATAATAATAATAATAATAATAATAATAATAATAATAATTCCATGAAAAACAATTACAATAATATATCAGAAGTTCCTCATCATTTTATATATATATATATATATAATATATTTAATATATATATATATATATATATATATATATATATATATATATATATATATATATATATATATATATATATATATATATATATATATATATATATATATATATATATATATATATATATATATATATATATATTACGAAAGCATACTAGCATATATCTTCAACATTTGGCAAAATGTTAATAATACAATATTCAGCATAATAATAATAATAATAATAATAATAATAATAATAATAATAATAATAATAATAATAATAATAATAATAATAATAGATTAATGAGATTTTACAGAGCAAAAAAAATAATAAGTAGAAGTTAAGGAACTCGAAACAAAGAGCAGAAAGCAAGGGGAAAACGAGTTTGTTTATATATATATATATATATATATATATATATATATATATATATTATACATACTATATATATATATATATATATATATAATATATATATATATATATATATATATATATATATATATATATATATATATATATATATTATATATATATATATATATATATATATATATATATATAAACTAGCACAGAATTTAAGGACCAACATATGAAAATCATATGTTTGAAAACCACTGTCATTTACTCAAAAAGAAAAAAAAAAATATAAATTCCTCGGTCCTAAATAGTAATATTAATATTACTATACTTGTAAACATTGTTGTTGTTGTTGTAGTTTTTGTTACTCTTTTTAAGTGTCTGTTGAAGTCTTTCGATCCGACGTTAACTCTGACTCGCTACATCCAAAGAATTGAAACTCGAAGCAAGAGAACTTCCGATAGTTGAAGACACGTCTTGGTAAGAAAACTTTTCAAACTCCTGCATCGCATTATTTATTATTATTATTATTATTATTATTATTATTATTATTATTATTATTATTATTATTATTATTATTATTATTATTATTATTATTATACAAACAATTCCTGTTAATGTATTGGGGAAAGAAGCATTAAAGGGCAGTGTGATGTGTAGTAGCACTCTGGTGTTAACTGAACATTTCTGAATGATTCATCAAGCACCAATCACTTCTGTTTATTTCTTACTATTTAATATTTTATTACAATAATATTCGGAACTATTCTCTCCCTTTAAATATCTTCATTAAAAATAAAATTTATAACTAAACAATTTATAGTAACAATCATAAAAGTTAAAATACAAATTTACGAAAGCATTAGGAATCTAAATAAAAAATATGTATCTCGGTTAATTACACATGCTCTGAAAATTTTATTTTGATCGAATGACTAAAAAATTTGTCACAAAGGTTTTTACAGTATATGTTTTATTATATGCATAGCTCAAGTTCCAAGTTATTTCTGTAATGGGTTTATGAATGGCATTCCTTCATCAAATTTCATCAAATTCAAATTACATATAACTAAAAGAGGTAGATAAACGCTCGGAATGAACGTTTCAAAGCTTGCCAAATGCTACATTTTGCACTTTCCTTGGTCAAAAAAGGATGTGTATTAGAAATTTATGCTGAAGTTTTATTATTCCAATTTCTAACTCTTTCCCCCAAATCCTAACCTTTTCTTTATTATTTCTGTAAAAATTTTGCTGAGGCACTGGAAAATCGAAAGCTTTTGTTTAAGACTGACACAAAATTTTTATTTATAAACTTTTCTCTTTTAGTTTTTCTTTCTTTTATGGGGTATGCGCCACATATATGGGGGTGGTTCCATTTACTCAATTCTGGGAAGTGTTTATTTAGGAATATGTCTCATCAATTCACCCATTCTACTAAGTTACTAACCCTCTTAAGTCCCTTTCCACCCGACGAACAATTACATCACTCATATGTTTACAATGAATGTTAATCATCTTTGGTCGATTACTTCCTTCTTTGTGAAAGATAATTTGATTCGTCTTTCATCACAATTTTATCCTTTCCTGTTTAGCTTTGATCCCAGACTTAATCTCTAACTCTGATCCCAGACTTAATCTCTAACTCTGATCCCAGACTTAATCTCTAACTCTGATCCCAGACTTAATCTCTAACTCTGATCCCAGACTTAATCTCTAACTCTGATCCCAGACTTAATCTCTAACTCTGATCCCAGACTTAATCTCTAACTCTGATCCCAGACTTAATCTCTATGTCCAATTCTTTGCGAACTCTTCAGGTATGATTCGAACACACATCATTTAACTTACACACTTTCGTACGCCGTGTATAGGGACATGTAAGTGCTTATTATTAAATGGGCTATGGTTCCAGAAAGTGTTTCTACCCTGGAGGCTGAGGGTGAGTGGATTCTATCCTTAAAAAAAAAAAAACATTGTAACCTAACCCTAGGTTTAACTTTGGCACAATATTCCTTATATTCCGAATATTTTTTTTATCTGTACAATCACTACAAACTCTAAAATTTTAAATTATAGGCAGAATGATAAACTGAAATAAAAGTGTATTTCTAAACATTTCAATAAGGTAAGTTTAATAGAATTAATCCCTTCATTACTATCTGAAAAAAAAGTCATATTACTCACATTATTAAAGTTCTCATTCTCTTCAGATATGACGTTGAGGCTTCCATCCTCAGGCGGTGTCAACTGCACAGGTTTACTTGTAAACTCGATATCAAAGTAACTGACGTCTGTTTCACTAGTCACTTGGGGTTTAAATGGAGGGGTGATCTGCCACATTCAATAAAAAAAAATGTTTTGAGGTTTAGTTGGGAAAGATCACTCAAAAGTTTAATCCTCAATTTTTGTCCTCATTAAAAATTTCAAATATTTATTTAAAAAAAAAAAATTACAAACTTTTTTAAAACTTTAATCATCTATCTTATATAAAGCTTATCTCCTTTAAAACTGATTGAAAATCTTTTAAAGTAAAACCATACCTTCTTTTCCTCGATGGCCTTCCAATTAACCCTATCAAAAAAGGGATGGGCCATAATTTCTTTGGCGTCTCCCGAGCCCCCTCCGAGTCTTTTATGAGGATCTTTAACAAGAAGACTTCGTAAAACGTCCCGAGCTTCCACAGAAAGAGTACGAGGGAAACGAACCTATTGTGTTTAATTATACAATAATAATAATAATAATAATAATAATAATAATAATAATAATAATAATAATAATAATAATAATAATAATAATAATAATAATAATAATAATTGTTTTTGAGCTCCTGTACAGGAGCGGGCGCTGCTCACTGCTACTGGTGTAAAACCAACACTAGAGTTTGCACCTAGGCATAACGAAATGTAATGTCAATATAGACTTGTTACATCTTATAAAGTACATGGAGCCTGTACAGGAAAACAGGAAACGTTGAATGATGAAAATCATGGGGTTCCTATGGTTTCTTCGCTAAATTGCGAGATGTGCGCTCTGAGAATTCGAAAAAATGGTGACGTGGTCAGCTCCGTTGAGAGTGAGAACCCGAGAATTTGCAAGAAGCAGTGTCACTATCTCTGCCGTAAAAATAGATGAGCAGGAAAGCAGGGTATGGGAAAAATGCATTCAGCAAATATAAACGATGCTTCTACACAGTCTTTTGTCTTGGAGCCATCAGTAAAGACAGTTATCGAGTCAACGTGAATTGCCTGGTGGGAAAAGAAGACGGCATGGAGGGGGTAAGAAGACGGCATGGAGGGGGAAAGAAGACGGCATGGAGGAGGAAGGATGGTCGGACTTCGACAATGTCCACATTTTTGTACATATTTGTGGAGGTGGATAAATTGTTCATAAGAGTAAGGCAAAACAGCTCGGAATGGTATTGAAATGGCCAAAATGGTGGGCGAAAGGCCACTGCATCAAAGATGAAAATTAGAACTGAGGGTGTAGGAAAGACAGAATCATAGCACCAGCCTCCACCTTCAGGCTCTCCTTAGGCGAAGAACGGAAAGTCCTGGTATTAATATAGAGACCCTCATTTTTTTTTTAATGGAATCCAGGAGGTGTAAATAAGATTTGAAGTCTGTCCATATATGGCACATCCGTAGTCCAACCTTGATTTCATCAAGGCCATATAGAGCCTGAGCCGAATCCTTAGACCTGCCAGCGCCCCAGGTGGTAGGAGTAAAGTGACGAAACGGAAAACCCCTGTCGCAATACGGAGATACTCATTTTGGATGGAGTCCAGGACGCGTAAATAAGATTTAAAAATCTGTCCATATATGCACATCTGTAGTTTAGCCTTGATCTCATGAAAACTATATAGAGCCTGAGGTGAATCCTTCTGCCAGCTCCTCAGGTGGTAGAAGTGAGGTGACGAAGAAGAACCAGTGGTCGATGGTAGCTGGTTTACAGTTGATGGATATGTGGAAGATAAGACAGTTGCTGATCAAAAATCATGCCCAAAAACTTAATTTGTGGTTCTACCTTAATGGGAAGCCGTGAAGAACCAACGATGGAGGAAGGGGGGGTTCTTCTCGGCTACTTCGTCGGTTTATCCAGTGGAAAAGCAGTCTTAGTTTTTTGTGTGGTGAACAAAAAGCCATGTGGTGAGTTTATCAATGGTCAGTTGCAGATGGCGCACCATATATGAGAGTCAGGCTACAGTGATGTATATTGTCTGGTCACCTACATTAAGGGAGCATCGGACTGAGGTGGAGATATTGGAGAGCAAGTCATTGAATTGCGAAGAGTATCACACTGAGGACACTACCCTGCGGCATCCCTTCTTCCATGACAAATACTCTAGAGAAAACAGAGTTGCATCGTACCTGAAAGGATCTGCTGGTCATAAGGTTCTGGAGAAAAAAGGGAAGCAGACTCTGCAGGCCCAGTGAATGAAGTCTTTGAAGGACCCTCAATCTCCATGTCTTCTCAAGGTCAAAGAATACCGTGAAGATTTTTTGTTGTTGTGCTGTTTGAAAAGGCCTCTCGAATGTCCTGATCTAAACGAGAGTAGAGCGATGATTTCTAAAACCAAACTGGAGAAGAGAGAATGCCCGGATATTTTCCTGAGTTGGGAGAAGGCGGTTGGCAACCATTTTTTTTAATCAATTTGCATGTGTGGTAGGTTAATGTAATAATAGGTTAGCTGTTATTTGTTAAATTTGGAACTTTCCTCGGTTTGGGAATGGGGAGGATATGTGCCGTTTGCCATTCGCCACCCAGATGCGGTTGTATAAGGTGAGAAGAAACCAGGAGGCGTGCGAGTTAATGTGGCGGATCATCTGGTATGACAGGTCATCCTGCCCTAGCGCTCCATCCTTGCACGTCCAGAGAGCCTCCCGGAATTCCGCCTCCGTAAAAAGGCGGCTATAAGATGGGTCCTTGCTAAGGGGGTGCCCGAGAGGTTCGGATGACTTGACAAATTGCGAACAGAAAGTATGGTTCTTTGTATCTGGACCCCATTGGAGTTGCAAAGTGGGAAACCGCACTCGGCACAGTGATCATGACAGATATGTCCGGGCGGTTTTTAAGAACGATTGGGGGATCGATGTAGTACTTGCGAGAGATTTTCCGAACAACCTTGTAAACTGAATTCAAAGTGGATGAGTTGACGATAGAGACGTAAATACGAAAGTATTGCCTCCTGGTCCTCCTGTTAATACGACGAGAACGAGCTGCAGCGGCTTTAAATAAGATTAGGAGGTTGGACTGGGTTGGTAACTGTTTGTAGGATCTATATATTTTCCGTTTCGAGATCTGCTTGGGTACACTCCCAACACCACTAGGACGTAGCAGAGCGATGGCACTTCTGTGAGCGAGGAATGCTAGCCTCAGCAGCCCCAAGAATAGTAGTCACGAAAAACTGGAAAGCTTCAACAGTCGTCGGGAAGATGTCAAGTGCAGATCGGAAAGGCATTTCCATAGCCTGCCAGAACAAGGTCCAGTCTGTGAGGTCATATTTCCATGTCGAATATGTGGGTTGCGATGGGGTGGAACCGAGAGAAATAATAAAAATTGGATAATGGTCACTTTCACAGAGGAAAGTTGACCTATCCCATAGATAATTGTCTATGATGGAAATAGTGCAAAAGGGGATATCCACGCAAGTAAATGAACAGGAATCAAAACGTTCATGCTCTGGTAGTCCAGTATTCAAGCATCTCAAAGAGAACCGTTGAATATATTCAATTAGCCGCTCCGCGTTTAGAGACGTAAAATGGTTTCGCCCACAGCGGATGGTGTGTTGAAATCTCCCAAACAAATAAGTTTTGGAAGCTGTACAAACATATTAGCATTATCTGTTTGATGTATGGACAGCTATGAGTGAGATAAAGGGAACACAGCGTAAATGTAGGGTACAGGTGCACTCATGCTGCTACAGCATGTAAGAGTTTGAAGAGGTTTGGAAGTAAAAGGGTCCAAGATGGACAAACACAAAAGGATCCCTGTATTCTGAAGTGATGAAAATTTCGACTACGAGGATGAATCTCTTGAAGGAAGACATTTGGATGGTGAGATTCTACAAGTCTGGGGGCTAACTCTTCGAAGTTAGAACAGTAGCTGCGGCAATTCCATTGCAAGAATTTAGCCATAATGGAAAATGCGAGGGCTATTCAACATATCTGTCTGTAACTCTTATGGTAATAGATTGAGTATCAATAGCGGGTTGCACATTCTTTCCTCGATGGGTAAGAGGAACCCGCCGTTTCCCACTTCGAGGTGTCTTAAATCCAGGGGGAAGGGGGAGGTCCCGAAGAAGAGATATGTGACAGGGTCGGGGAGACATACTAGATGCTGATCCAGCGGCCATAATTGAATAGTTTCCAAAAATACGGACCAGAGAAGAATCCACATCCTCTACTGTCGATTCCATCAATCTAGAGCAAACAATAGGAGTCACAGAGTGAATCGAATCGTGGCTCACCGTGTTGGTAATAGGAATTTCTCCACCAGTACCTTCAACGTGAAGAGTGGGGGAGGGGGGGGGACCTCAGACACTGGATCAGAGCTCCAAACACCATCGGTGGATATTTGCTCGAGTAGAGGAGGGGGCCGAGGAAAAGCAACTGATGATCCCCTTATCCTGAAATCGAACTCAATGGGACAGCAAAACTAGGAGAGTGAAAGACTGATCTAGAGGCACCGTTGTAACCTCCGAAGATCAGGTACAGTGCCGGTTTTAT
>JABUQX010093647.1:7500-12500 GCA_015478945.1 Trachelipus rathkii | reverse complement strand
GTCGTAGAAGGCGACTAAAGGGACAGTTGTATTTGGGAAGGCTGCCCACTAACACTTATCTCTTGTTAGGTATGCTTATGCAGGCCTCGCACCTGGTCGGGATAGCCGTAAGTTACCTTGTATCTTTCGGCGAAATGTATGAATCGAATGAGTACATAGAATATCAAAGGAATAACCGATGAGGAAAAGAGGAGGGAGGTGATGGATGTATTTAGAAATGGTAAATCTGATTTGCTTGCTGTGACTGAAACAAAGATGAAAGGAAGCGGTGAAGAGTGAGTGGTGTGGTATGAAATGTGTGTGTGCTGGAATGGAGAGGAATAAGAGGGGGAGAAAGAGTTGCGATTCTAATGAGTGATTTGTGGCACAGAGCTATGGTAGATTTTTTTTACGAGAATTATAATGGTTAGATTTAAGCTTTAAAAGGTCAAGGTATGTGTGGTTGCAACATAAGGTCCATATGAGAGTGATGCTGAGGAGAGTGCGATTTTCTGGGATAATCTGAATGATGTTTTGGTTGTGGTGAGTAGGAGCTTCAGACTGATTGAGTTGGAAGACCTAAATGACTGGATCGAAAAAGGGATAGTATAACAGATGACTTTGGGGTGATGGGAGAAAAAGAGAATGGTAGGAAGGTAATTGATTTCTGTGAGGGGGAAAGTATGTGGTAAGTTCTTTCTTCAAAACACAAGAGTATTCATAATATACTAGAATTACTTGTAGGTTGAGATGGTATCGATGTGAAAAGTATGACTGATTTTGTTGGTGAAGAAAGAGATGTTGAAGTATGTGATGGATGTTATATCAGTGAGGTGGTCGGGGATGGGAATATCGGATCATTATGTTATTTTATGTAAGATTAAATTAGTGGGGGCTTGTATGGAAAGGAAAGAGATAAGAAAGGAAGTGATAAGAATTATGATTTGGTTTTGTGTGGGCCGAATCTGAAGAGTTTGAGAGATTGGTAGAGCGATTTGGCAGGGTGTGTAAAGGGGGGTTTGCAAGTAAACGTTGATAAGAGTAAGGTTATGGTTGTGAGTGAGGACAGTCCTCGGTGTGAAGATATGTTAGATGGTGAGCAGCTGGAACAAGTGTGGCTGGCACAATTAATTCGTTGGTGGTTGTTGAGGGTATGTTGTTCCCTGTGAGATTATGGTCTGGAATGAGAGATATAGAGTTCTAAAGTACAATGCTGTTCAGATGGACAATTCTTAGGTACTGTAGGTGTGAGAAGAATTATAAATTGAGGAATGAACGTTAGAGGAGTGTGAGGCTGTGAAGAAAGGGGTAAATGAGAGAATAAAATGAAAGTATACGTTGAGATGTTTGATCATGTGGGAAAGGATGGATGATGTCGGTTGGTTAAAACATGATGTTTAGTGGTGAGTGTGCTGGGAATCGACCAGCTGGGATTCTGAAGAAAAGTGTATTGAGTCAGTAAAGGAATGCCTGGAGGAGAGAAATGTGAGTTTGGCAGAGGCGAAAAGGTGCATAATAGGAGTGAATGGCGGGGTTTTGTGAGGGGGGTATGGTTGTGGCCTACCTTTGCCAAGGGATGAACCCACACTGACGAGATGCCATAGTGAGGGTCCGTCGCGGTCCCGTTGGAAGATCTAGGGTGGATTTTCTGACTGCGAGGAGTTCTCACTAATAGATATAAAGGCTGGGATTTCTTTTCGACTTGTGTCATATTCTTCTACTATTTTTCTGTTTCCGGTGCTGTGGTGAGCTGTCCTTAAGGGTAAGTAACTTACAGGCAGTATTAGGCCCTACAGGGATGTTCGGCAAGTCAGTCAGTCAAAGTCAGGCAGTAGTAGAGGTCATGGGAGTGTTAGGTCTGTAAGTATAGGATAGTCTTTGTTTGTATCATATTTAATTTTATTGGGGTATTTTTAATTTTTAATTATGTCATGTATGAGGGTGTTATGAAGGGGGGGGGGAATGCATGTGTTTAGTGAGTGGTTGAGTGTTCTGATGACGTAATTTGGGGGGTCCTTTTTTGTACTTATTACCTTCGTTTATTTGTGGTCGCGGCATTCCCACTCTTTCATTTTTTGTTTGGAGCGAAAGTGAATGATTGTAGATGAGTGTGATTATTCGTTTTATTTCATGCATATATTTTTCGTCTTTCCGTAGGAATTAATTAATTTGGAAAGATTCTTGTATTGTATCCCTGATTATTTATTAATAGAGGAATTGTGGACTGTGTTTGGTAGACGGTTGAAGAGTTTAGTGGTTTCGTGGTTTCATGGGAAACTTTTCTTTTGGATTTGGAATCCTTCTTTGGTACGGTTAAATATTTTTTTTCCTTATTACTTTAATGAATTAATTGGTGGTTAATATTATTATTATTGGTCTTGGTAGATTTTATCAATTTTTGAAGGTTTGAAGCAAAGTAGTAGGAGTTTCTGGTCTGGTTCTGGAAAGTAAAGGTTAAAGAAGAAGTAGTAGTAGAGGTTCAGAAGAAAAAAACTGGCTACTAACATTGGCCAGGTACTATTAATTTTTGTTTATTGTATTTATTATTATTTTTAATATATTATTTAATTTTTCAAGATTGATTTGATTTAGTATGATTATGTTATTTGATTTGATTTAATTTATTATGATTATTTTAGTCGATTTGATTTATTAGGATTATTTTATTTGATTTGATTTAATACTTCATAATTTCATTTAATTCAATTAATTTATTATTATTTATTATTTAACTGATTCATGCTTAAAGTTCTATTATTATTTGACTGTTTTAAGATTTTTTTGAGTTTATTGTTTAAAGATTCTTAAAGATAATTTTACTTCACTTGGCATTAACTATTTATTTAAGCATTATTATTATTATTATTTAACTTATTGTTTTCATAATTTTTCTATATATTATATTGTTATTGTTAGGATGTTTTGTTTTGTATCTTTTCAGTTTTTTTTGGAGCTACATTTTTTCGGGGACTTGTTTTTTTGGACTTACTTTTTTTTGAAACCTGATTTTTTTTGGAGCTGGTTTCTTTATTATATTGGACTGCATTTTTTTGGATTGTTTTTGGGAGCTGCATTTTTTTCGGAACAGATTTTTTTATGGAATTGGATTTTCTATAAGCGGATGGATTGGTTTCCCAAGTGGTTAAAGAGGATTTTGGTACCGGTTACCAATCAATTAATTGACACAGTGTAATACACCCGAAATAAAATTGGAAACTATAAAGAAACCAAAGAAGTGAAAATTATAAAAAGAGAACTATATTAGAAACTAACTGAACAAAACTGAACTTAGAGAAATTAAAATTGGAAAATTGGAAATTATACAAACGCAAATTATAAAACAAAAATAAAGACAAAGTTTATAAAGATTGGGGAAAAACAATTCGGAATTTGGAAAACATTTGAAATAAAAATTGGAAAAAAAAATAAACAAATTAAAAGTGTAATTACCCCAAATATTACACTTAAGGACAATTTTTGAGAATGACATTTATATATTTAGTATTTTATATTTCTATTTTTATATGTGTTGTTTACTATATATGGTGTATGTTTAAGGTTGTTTGGATAATACTGCATAAGGTAGAGGGTATATTGAAGTAATTGGTAGTGGTAACCTATAGAAAGCGGTGTTGGGTTAAGAGGTATTGGGATACCATTTAGTGTAGCTAGGTTTGGTATTTTACTATATTTTGAGTGTTAATTAATAAGTACATAAAAATATGGAGTGTGATAAATATATTAATATTGTAATAAATATATTATTTCTTTATTAAATTTACTCGTTTTTTTTTTGTAATAAATTTAAGGTGTATGGATCCTCATTACCTATTGATTCAACTATTGAGTTCAAAGTTTTTATTTTTTTTTAATAAAATCCGCTACAGTGCATGATACGCACCTTACCCTCAGTCTTGGGGGAAAAAAGGTGGTTGATGATGATGATAGTATTATATATATATATATTATATATAATATATATATATATATATATATATATATATATATATATATATAATATATAATATATATATAATATATATATATATATATATATATATATATATATATATATATATATATTTCTTTTTTTTATTACCTTCCTCTTTTCCCCATATTGTGGTAAGGTGCTGTAACCAAGATCGGGAAGAAAAAGCCAGTAGGAGAACATGACAAACGTCGAAAAGGAAAGCCCAGCCTTACCGCCCCCTCTGTACCATTAATTAGTGAGAGCTCGTCACAGACAGAAAATCCACCCTAGAGGCATCATGGGACCGCGACGGACCCTCACTATGGTAAATCGTCAATGTAAGGGTTCATCCCCTGGCCCAGGTGGGCCACAAGTCACAACCATGCCCCCATACAAAACCCCGCCATTCTCTCCTATCATGCACCTTTATTCTCGCCTCTGCCAAACTCACATTTCTCTCCTTCAGACATTCGTTTACCGACTCAATCCACTTTCTCTTCGGTCTCCCAGCCGGTCGGTTGCCCAAACACACTCACCACTATACATCACGCTTAACCAACCTACTTATCATTCATCTTTCCACTGACCAAACCATGTGTACTCAACATACTTTCATTTATTCTCTAATTTACCCCTTTCTTCACACCACACCACTCTCTAATACGTTCATTCCTCTCTTTATCAATTCTTCTCACACCTAGCACACCCCTAAGATTGTCCATCTGAACACATTGAACTTTAGATCTATACTTCTTATTCCAGACCATAGTCTCACTACCATACAATAACACAGGTAACAACATACCCTCATGTAAGACCCTAGCACACTCAAGACTTAGTCCCTTTGCATTCACCAACGATTTAATTGCACCAGCCACCTTCCTGCCATTCACAACTTTTCCTACTACAACTCTGCATCAATCCGTTTCCCTTCTCATCCAACATATACCCTAAATATTTAACTCAGACACTTGTTCAAGCTGCTCACCATCTTAACAAACTTCACACTGAGAGTGTCCTCACTCACACCATACCTTACTCTTATCCACGT
>JABUQX010093647.1:0-2500 GCA_015478945.1 Trachelipus rathkii | reverse complement strand
GTGATGAAAGCAATTTAAAGGTTAAAAAAAGAAGCGTGGTTGAATGTACAAAGCAAATGGATGAAGACTCAAAGAAAATGTCTTTAGATAAAAAACTCGTTTTTTAAGTACAAGGAATAGCTCGAAGAGAGAGAGAAGAGAGAGAGAGATGAGAGAGAGAAGAGGAGAGAGAGAGAGAGAGAGAGAGAGAGAGGGAGGCGAGAAGAGATCGAGAGAGAGAGGAAAGAGAGAGAGAGGAAGAGAGAGGATGGAGAGAGAGGAGAGAGAGAGGGAGAGAGAGAGAGAGAGAGAGAGAGAGAGAGAAGAGAGAGAGACGAGAGAGAGAAGAGAGAGAGAGAGAGAGAGAGAGAGAGAGAGAGAGAGAGGAGAGAGGAAGAGAGAGAGAGAGAAGAGAGAGAGAGGAGAGAGAGAAAAAGAGAAAGAGAAGAGAGAGAGAGAGAGATGAGAGAGGAGAGAGGAGAGAAGAGAGAGATGAGAGAAGAAGAGAGAGAAGAGAAGGTACGAGAGGAGAGAGAGAGAGAGAGGGAGGATGGAGAGAGAGAGAGAGAGAGAGAGAGAGAGAGAGAGAGGAGAGAGAGAGAGAAGAGATGAGAGAGAGAGTAGTAAAAAGTACTGGAGTCGCCACTGATATATTATATATTATATTATATATATATATATATATATATATATATATTATATATATATATTATAATATATATATATATATATAATATAATATATATAATATTATAATATATTATATAATATAATATTATATATATATATATATATATATATGATATATATATATATATTATATTCTTCTTCTTCTTCATCCTCCTTTTCTTCCCAAGGACTGGGAGTAAAGGTGCGTGAGCAAGCATCGCGAAAAGAAAAAGCAGTAGAAGAATATGACAAAAGTCGAAAAGAAAGCCAGCCTTACCACCCCCTCTTACCATTAATTGTAAGAACTCGTCGCAATCAGAAAATCCCACCCCGAGAGCTTCATGGGACCGCGACGGATCCTCACTATGGCTTATTGTTCAAGTGTAGGGTTCATCCCTGGCCCAGGTGGGCCACAAACCATACCCCCGTACAAACACCCTTTGCCATTCTCTTCCTATTCATGCACCTTCTCTCGCCTCTGCCAAAACCCACATTTCTCTCTGCAAACATTCCTTTCCTGACTCAAATCCACTTTTTTCTTCGGTCTCCCAGCCGGTTCGGTTCCCACACACTCACCAACTATACATCCGCTTAACCAACCGACTATCATTCATCCTTTCCACATGACCAAACCATCTCAACATACTTTCATTTATTCTCTCGTTACCCCTTCTTTCACCCCACACATCTCTCTAATACGTTCATTCCTATTTTATCTATTCTTCTCACACCTAGCACACCCTAGATTGTCCATCTGAACACATTAAACTTTAGATCTATACTCTTATTCCAGATCATAGGTCTCACTACTATACAATAACACTGGTTAACAACATACCCGCATGCAAGACCCCTAGCGCACTCCAAGACTCAGTCCTTTTACATTCACCAAAGATTTAATTTGCACCAGCCACCTTCCTGCCACTCACAACTTTCCTACTACACGCTGCATCATCCGATCCCCTTCTCATCCAACACATACCCTAAATATTTAAACTCAGACACTTGTTCCAGCTGCCTCCGTTCTTAACATAAACTTCACACTGAGGACTGTCCTCACTAACAACCATTTTAACCTTACTCTTAACTACGATTTACTTTCAAGCCCTCCTTTTACACACAGTGCCAAATCTCTCAACCAATCTTCTCAAACTCTTTCCAGATTCACCACACAGAAACCAAATCATCCGCATATTAATAGGTATAGGCCACCCTCCACTCACCTCCATTCTCCATCATTTCTAACACCATTTTCCTGCCACCCCCACCTCTAATGTCTTTCATAACCCCATCCATATACAAAGTGTGAATAACAAGGAGACATAACACAAACCCTGTCTCACTCCTGTCTCAATCACCATAAAACCAATCACCTTTGACCACCATTTAGTCTTACACACGCCTCACTATCCTTCATACATACTTTTGATTACCATTCAGAAAGCCTACCACAAACTATATATTACTAAACACCTGCCATAGAGCTTCCCTATTAACCCTATTTCATACGCCTGGTTGCAAAATCCATAAAACCTTAATACAAACCTATTCTTCTTTCTCCCTCATTTCTCAATCATTTGTTTCCAATGTAAAAGATTTGATCCACACAACCTTTACCCCTCCTAAATGCACCTTGTTCTTTCACGATCAGTCCTTCAGTCACTCGACGCACTCTTTCGACCAAAAATACCAGCATATAACTTTCTCCATACAACACTCAATAGACTAATAATTCCCTTATATAATTTCTACAGTTCCCCTTATCTCCCTTACCCTTAATATAAGGGTACTCTTACTGCTCTCCTTCCAATCCCTTGAACTATACCCTCCATAAACGCTTATTATTATTGTT
>JABUQX010093646.1:37500-42500 GCA_015478945.1 Trachelipus rathkii | reverse complement strand
AAATATTATTAATGTAAATTATTAATAAAATATTTATTAATAAAATAAAATTTAATAATTATTTTCAATATAACCTAATATAAATATAAATCAGAGTAATATTATTATGCATGGATTTCTTCACAAAAAAAATTTACTAATAGCAAGATTATTAATAATATAATATTTTTCAATAATAATATATTAATATAATATTTTTAATAAAATATTATTAATAATAATATTATTAATAATAATATTATTAATGATAATATTATTAGTTGATAAAATATTAAAAATAAGATATAATAATAATGATTATTATAATAAATTATTAATAAATTAAATATTAATAATAAATTATTAATAGTAATCTTACTATTAATAATATTATTGATAATAAAATTATTAATAATAATATTTTAATATAAATATATTATAATAATATTATTAATAATAATATTATTAATAATAATATATAAAAATAATATTAGAAACAAAATATTATTTGATGTTAAGATTATTTTTAATTCAAATATTATTAATAAAATATTATTAATGAAATATTAATATGATTAATGAAATATTATTAATGAAATATTAT
The DNA here is from genome assembly GCA_015478945.1 of Trachelipus rathkii. NCBI lineage: Eukaryota > Metazoa > Arthropoda > Malacostraca > Isopoda > Trachelipodidae > Trachelipus > Trachelipus rathkii. The sequence continues at coordinate 41,917 of JABUQX010093646.1, read as the reverse complement.
AATAATAGTTGATAGAAAATATTATATAATAAGATTATTAATAATATATTATTAATAATAATATTATTTAAGCAGGCAATAATGAATCGGATTTTTCCGAAAATATTATTAATAATTTATTTAATAATAATATATAAAACTAATTGTACCAAAAGACCAAACCTAGTAATGCTTTAACCAAAAATTATTAATAAAATATTATATAAAGTATATAATAATATTCCTGTTAATAATAATATATTAATAATAAAATTATTAATAATAATATTATTAATAATAACATTATTAATAATATATTATATTAAAAATATAATACGAAAATTTTATTGTTAAAAATATTATTATTATAATAGTATTATTAAAATTTTATTATAATAAATATTATTAATTAATATTGTATTAACAGGTATTATGTAATTATAATTATATAATTAATAATATATTATCAATTAATAATATTATTATATTATTATTATTATTATTATTATTATTATTAAAATATTATTAATTTTTATTAATATTTATTAATAATTATTATAATATTATTATAAATATGAATATTATATTAATATATAAATATTATTAAATTATTAATATTATTATTAATATTATTGAATATTATTAATATTATTAAATTATTAATATTATTAATATTATTAATATTATTTAATATTATTAATATTATTAATATTATTTAATATTATTATTATATTATTATTTTATTATTATTATATATTATCAATAATAACAACGGATTGACTAATATTTAAACCCTCTCCCTTCTATTCTATAAAATTAATTTATTATTATTATTATTATATTTTATTATTATTTATATTATTATATTATTATTATATATTATTATTATTATTATTATTATTTTATTCTTATTATATTTAATTATATTATTATATAATTTTATTATTTATAATTTATTATTATTAATTTATTATTATAAATTTATTAATTATTATTTTTATATTGGTATTTTCGTTTTAGTTACTAGTTATACTTTATCATGTTATTTTATTAGATAGTCTGGACTCATGCATGTGACACGAGGTGAATAATAAGTATCTATTTAGTAAGTACAGTGCTGGTTGTTGCTGCGACTATATTATATTATATTATTATTATTATTATTATATATTATATTATTATTATTATTATTATTATTTTTATTTTATTTTATTTTTATTTTTATTTTTATTTTTATTTATATTTTATTTTGATATTATTATTTATTAATTTATTATTATATTATTATTATTATTATTATTATTATTATTATTATTATTATATTATTATTATTATGATTATTATATTATTATTATGTATAATAGAAGTTGTAAATATTCAAATGGGATCTTTTCTATTTTAAGAGATCGATGCAGAGTGCTCATAATATCGGGACTAACGGAGTAGTGGGTCCAGAGATCCTGGGAACAAACTCGAGTAGGATCCGCCAAAAACGAGTTATCCTTGTTGGGCAAACAACAAACACACACCATTCACTAACAAGTCCCGTGCGGTGCTAAGGAAAGAAAATGGACCATTATTCTGGATGCATTGACAATACTGTGGTTTCACTGTCCACGAATATCGGGTGCCTCTAAGCACTCTAGCCACATAAGGAATTTTCGTAAGAGTACACATCAGGACCACCGCAAGTGGAGTTTCCCTTCTGGTTGGAGGAGTCAACGGGAGTTGTTGGACTCACTTTCCTCGTGTTGAGTACCACTTAAACATCGGTTTTGTGGAAACTTGACATGATCTGTGATTCACTGGAGTCAGCAGGGTGATCGGTACGAATCCTCACCAAAATAAAAGTGACGTTGTGTATAAATTTCTACCATTTATTGTAGTATTATATTGTATATTAAATTCATGGCTACTGATTTATTAGTGATTAGTTTAGTATTTTAATGTAATACAACTAGCTGAATTAAGACTGTATCTACTTAACTATAAAATATATATATATATATATATATATATAATAATATATATAAGATATATATATATATATATATATATATATATATATATATATATATATATATATAATATATATTACTAATTATTATAATATATATATATTTAATATATAATATTTATATATATATAATATATATTATATATATATATATCGTATATATATATATAGATATAATTTACTTATTTATATTTGTATAATTATTTTGGACGAAAATCTCTCACTCTTTCTTTGACCTCTTCGAAGACAACTTTGCAATAGTTTGACAGACGGTGGCTTGAGGTAATATTAGTCATCATTGTTAAGTGTGTAGCGTCCATACTATATATGTGTTGGTCCGGCAGACAATAATATATAATTATATAAATAATATATATTATATATATATATATATATATATATATAATATATATACAATAATATTTATAATAATATATATATATAATAATATATATATAAAAATATATATAATAATATATATATATTATATATATATATATATATTATAATATATATATATATATATATATATATATAATATATAGATGTCACAGAAAGGATCCATTTTGGACGAGGGATGTTCATAAGCATAACTTGGGGTATGAAACCTAAAAAATTGTCCACTTAAATAAGAAAACATATGATTTAACGTACTACATATCATATTATATTTGTGTTTCTAGATCCGGATCCCTTACAGGACCCTGCCCGTTGCAGTTCCGTGTAACGAAGGATGAGGTGCTGTATGGTGCAGGTCGTTAAAGAATGGATATCAATGTTCAATGAAATGAATCATTAGATAATAATAAAAGATTATATTTTTTAAATTTTCTACTTTTTTTTTTTTTTTTTTTAATTATTTATTTGTTTATGATTTATTATCAAAATTGGTAGAAAGGAAAAAAGTAAGATGAGCTTTATAATAAAACAAGCTTAATATTTATAATTATATTGTACGGCATATGGTGATTGCCATAGTGATCATGTATGCAATTAATAGATATGAATTTCATTCCATTTTAAGGGCAGGGTCCAATATTGTAATTTTCAGCACCCCATTTTATCACCTACCTAAAAATCGACATAAAATTAATAGTTTTCAGATAATTTTGATGGGGAAAAAGGTAAACCACAACTTTTTCTGAAGTCTAAAACGTCGTTTTCGGGTGTCTTTCTCCTATTTTAGAACATCCACATACTTCTTTTGTTCTACTAACAAACATTTAATGATTTATGCAAGCGCTCTTAAATACTTATTTTCTATTACCCTGTTCACTAGTCTCACTCTTAACTCTTACCCCGCTCCTTCCTTAATAAACTTCCTCTCCATCGAAGCCTTCACTAACCTTAGTGTTGATAAAACACCATAATGATCCAATAATCCCATTCCTAAACCTCCTTACTGATTTAAAACCCAACACATACTTCACCATCTCCTTCTTCAATAACATAAAATCAATCATACTTTTTACTTCGATATCATCTCTACCTACACCATCTCAAGTATACTTATGACTACTCTTGTGTTTAAAGAAAGTATTACTTACAATCATACCTCTCTCTCCTCACAGAAATCAAACACTTCCTACCATTCTCATTTTCTCCCGATACCCCAAAGCCACCTGTTATACCATCTCTTGTTTGATCGACTATACAGCCATTTAGGTTACCCAACACAATCAATCTGAAGCTCCTATTCATCTCTTCCTAAATATAATTCATTCAATCGCACTCTCTTCAACATTATCCTCAGATGAACCATATGTTCCAACCACACACACGTTGACCTTTTCAATCTTAAATCAAACCTTTAGAATTCTAGCATTCATACAAACAAAATCTACCATAGCTCTGTACAACAGGTGACTCAACAGGATTCCAACTCCTTTCCCCCTCTCATTCCTTTCCACATCAGCACATACACATTTCACATCACAACACCCATTTTCGCCGTTGCCTTTCATCTTTTTTTCAGTAGCAGAGAGCAAATCTAATTTACCTTTTCTAAATACATCCATCACCACTCTCCTCTCCCCCTTATCATTTATTTCTCTGACATTCCATGTAGATATACGATTCATACAAACAAGATAGAAGGTCGCTTATTGCGATCGCGACCTTCTCCGAGGCGTGAAATAAATTTCTGGTAAAAGATAATTAGTGGTAGGCACTCAAATCAACTGCCAATGTTCATTCAGTCGTCTTCTAAGACGCGCAGAACATACGCTGTGGGCAATTCTTTCTCTCCCACACATAGTGATATAAGGGATTGGGACATCTGTAAACTGTTATCCAGAAGAAAAGTGTGGATATAAGTATATATATATATATGATATATATATATATATATAAATATTATATAGATATAGATATAATATTATATATATATTATATAAAATATATATATAGTATATTATATAA
>JABUQX010093646.1:0-32500 GCA_015478945.1 Trachelipus rathkii | reverse complement strand
TATATATATATATATATATATATATGATATATATATATATATATATATATTATATATATAGTTATATATATATTACTAAATATATATATATAATATTATATATAATAGTATATAAATATATACCCCGTTTCCTAACTAAGCACCCTATATATACTAGCAAAAAGTAAATATACAAATCAATAATAAAGTCAGTACCACATGAATTAATATACAATAGTACTACAAATAAATTGAGGAAATTTATACACAACGTAACTTTTATTTTTGGTGAGGATTCGTACGATCACCCCTGCTGACTCCAGTATATCAAACAAGATTATGTAAGTTTCCACAAAACCGATGTTAATGGTACGTCACCCACCGAGGAAAGTGAGATCCAACAACTCCCAGTTTGACTCCTCAACCAGAAAGGAACTCACTTGCGGTGTCCTATGTGTACTCTGACCAAAATTCCTTATCGTGGCTATGGTCTCTAGAGCACCCCGATATTCCCGGACAGTGACCCACAGTATTTGTCAAGCCATCCAGATAAATGGTCCCATTATTCTTTCCAAACACCTCATTCGGGCACTTGTATGATGTGTGTGTTGTTGTTATGCCCAACAAATAACTCGTTCTTTTGGCGGATCCTACTCTGAGTTTCCACAGGATCTCGGACCACACTCCAGTTAGTCCGATATGTATGACCTCTGCACGATCTCTTAAAACAGAAAAGATCCCATTTGAATATTTACAACTTCTATTATACATAATAATAATAATAATAATAATAATAATAATAATATAATAATAATAATAATAATAATAAATAAAATAATGAATAATAATAATAATAATAATAATATTGTAATAAAAATAAAAAATAACAATAAAAAATAAAAAATAAAAATAAAATAAAAATAAAGAAAACAAAAAATAAATAATCAGATAAGTGTGTTAATTAATTTTTTAATACAATAATAAAATATAATAATAGTCGCGCAACAACCAGACTGCTACTACTAAAATAGAGTATTTACTTTCACGTGCCATCCACACTCACAGATATACTAATAAAAATAACAATGAAAATAAATAAATAAAACATAAATAATAATAAAAATAATAATAATAATAATAATAATAATAATAATAATAATAATAATAATAATAATAATAATAATAATAATAATAATAATATTATTATTAATAATATTATTATTAATAATATTATTATTAATAATATTATTATTAATAATATTATTATTAATAATATTATTATTAATAATATTATTATTAATAATATTATTATTAATAATATTATTATTAATAATATTATTATTAATAATATTATTATTAATAATATTATTATTAATAATATTATTATTAATAATATTATTATTAATAATATTATTATTAATAATATTATTATTAATAATATTATTATTAATAATATTATTATTAATAATATTATTATTAATAATATTATTATTAATAATATTATTATTAATAATATTATTATTAATAATATTATTATTAATAATATTATTATTAATAATATTATTATTAATAATATTATTATTAATAATATTATTATTAATAATATTATTATTAATAATATTATTATTAATAATATTATTATTAATAATATTATTATTAATAATATTATTATTAATAATATTATTATTAATAATATTATTATTAATAATATTATTATTAATAATATTATTATTAATAATATTATTATTAATAATATTATTATTAATAATATTATTATTAATAATATTATTATTAATAATATTATTATTAATAATATTATTATTAATAATATTATTATTAATAATATTATTATTAATAATATTATTATTAATAATATTATTATTAATAATATTATTATTAATAATATTATTATTAATAATATTATTATTAATAATATTATTATTAATAATATTATTATTAATAATATTATTATTAATAATATTATTATTAATAATATTATTATTAATAATATTATTATTAATAATATTATTATTAATAATATTATTATTAATAATATTATTATTAATAATATTATTATTAATAATATTATTATTAATAATATTATTATTAATAATATTATTATTAATAATATTATTATTAATAATATTATTATTAATAATATTATTATTAATAATATTATTATTAATAATATTATTATTAATAATATTATTATTAATAATATTATTATTAATAATATTATTATTAATAATATTATTATTAATAATATTATTATTAATAATATTATTATTAATAATATTATTATTAATAATATTATTATTAATAATATTATTATTAATAATATTATTATTAATAATATTATTATTAATAATATTATTATTAATAATATTATTATTAATAATATTATTATTAATAATATTATTATTAATAATATTATTATTAATAATATTATTATTAATAATATTATTATTAATAATATTATTATTAATAATATTATTATTAATAATATTATTATTAATAATATTATTATTAATAATATTATTATTAATAATATTATTATTAATAATATTATTATTAATAATATTATTATTAATAATATTATTATTAATAATATTATTATTAATAATATTATTATTAATAATATTATTATTAATAATATTATTATTAATAATATTATTATTAATAATATTATTATTAATAATATTATTATTAATAATATTATTATTAATAATATTATTATTAATAATATTATTATTAATAATATTATTATTAATAATATTATTATTAATAATATTATTATTAATAATATTATTATTAATAATATTATTATTAATAATATTATTATTAATAATATTATTATTAATAATATTATTATTAATAATATTATTATTAATAATATTATTATTAATAATATTATTATTAATAATATTATTATTAAATTATATTATTATTAATAATATTATTATAATAATATTATTATTAATAATGTTATTATTAATAATATTATTAAAAAAGAAATTTCACCAATATTAGCCGCTCTTTATAACAACTCAATGGAATTACAATTACTTCCAACTGAGCATTAAAAATCGCCAAAGAGTTACCCCTGTTCCCAAAGCTCTGACACCTCCCTTCCGAAAAACTCTCGTCCGATTTCAATCCTACATACAACTGGTAAAATCTTTGAAAAATTAGTCCATGGACAACTTACTAATTATTTGCATAAAAATGGGCTTTATCACAAAAATCAGTTTGGTTTCACCAAAAAACGCAACACAGAGGATGCTCTGATATTCTTACTGAAAAAACGTATACAAAAGCACTAAATAAAAACAAAACATGGTACTCTTACTCTAGATTCTCGAAAGCATTCGATGTAAGTCCACTCAACCTACTCTTAAGCAAAAGAGGACTTGTATCACAAAATGGCCCACTACAATGTTTCAGTCTTACTATCTGACTAACCACAATACGTTCATTTAGAGACACATCATCCTCCTTGCCTCAAATTTCCCACGTGTCCCTCAGGGCTCTATACTGGGCCGCTATTCTTTAATATATATACAAATGACTTTCAAAATTGTCACAGTTCAATACACTCTCAATATGCTGACGACACTGCAATCTTAATATCAGACCGTAATATAAACACACTTAACTGCAAAGTAAATAATGAATTAAAAAACATTATAACATGGGTAGAGGCAAACAGACTCTCCCTAAATCTACAAAAAACAAATTACCTAGTAATAACAAATCAAAAGAACCCTGTTCAACTAAATGTAAGAGCAAAAGATGTAATTATAAATCGGCCATCTTCTGCCAAAGTTATTAGGTGTTATCCTTGATGACAAGCTATTCTTTCAAGAAACACATAAATGTTCTCTTAGCAAATTGTCCGTATGCTAAAAACTATGCATTCCTTAAATAAGAATTTGTTCCAAAATATATTAAAAAACCTTTACTATAGTCTTGTGTATCCTCACCTACTCTATCTATCATTATGGGGCTGTGCAAGTGAATACTTGCTACAACCTCTAATCATTATGCAAAAAAAAAATAATTCGTGTAATATCAGGGCCCCGAAACTACCGTGAACACACAACCCCATTATTCAAAAATTTGTCTATACTAAAACTTAATGATATTTACACCCTTACAGTAAGTAGTCACATCTTTAAAGTGACAAATGGAACTGCAAATGATCTTTTGACTAAACATACTTGTACAAAACAAACTTTGAGAAAAAACAATCTCCGTATCACAAATTCCCTTCCATTAGACAAATCAAAATTAACCCTAATGAAATCTCGGAGGGCCATCTTATATAAGGGCATTGAGGAGTGGAATAATCTCCCTAAAAATGTACAGATCAATCACATAGGTCGTTCGGTAGAAATATCAAGCTTCTTATTATACTAAATACTAAACGAGGACATTCCTCCCTCGTTAGGTCATTATCTACGATGGAATGGTGACGATTCCTAAGCATCATTAATAATTTCTTTAGCTCTCAAATTTCTCTAGAAATTTAACAAGTCAATGATATAGGGTTTGATGTTATGAATACCAATATAACCAATATATTATTATATATATTATTATTATTATTATTATATTATTATTATATTATATTATTTTATTAATTATATATTATTATTATATTATTATTTTATTATGTATTATATTATTATATTATTATTAGATGTATTATAATGAATAAATAAACCATCGTTATACTATTATTTTTATTACTAATGTTAATATTACTATTATTATTACTATATATCCTACTAGTTGTACTAATATGTTGGTTGTATTATTATTATTATTATTATTATTATGATCATTTGTTAGTATATTATTATGATTACTATATTATTATATTATTATTTTTATATTATATTTTTATTTATTTATTTTATTAGTTATTATTATTATGATTATGTTATTAATTATATTATTATATTATTATTATATTATTACTATTATTGTTATTATATATTATTATATTATTATTATTATTATTATTATTATTATTGATATTATTGATATTATATTTGTTACCTATTATTAATATTATTATGATATTATTATATTATTCATTACAATTATTATTATTATTATATTATTATTATATTTATTATTATATATTAGTTTATATTATTACTACGTTATTAATGAATATTATAAGTGAAGTTATTATCATAATTACTGTTATTTAGTTTTATTATTATTATTATTATTATTATTTATATTATATTATTTTATATTATTATTATTATTTTATTATATTATTTATATTATTATTATTATTATATTATTATTATTTATTATTACATTACTATATTATTATTTATTATTATTATTATATTATATTATTATTATTAATATTATTATTATTTTATTATTATTATACTTTATTATTATTTATATTATTATTATTATATTATATTATTATTATTATTATTATATTATTATATTATATTATTAATTATTATTATTATTATTATTATTATATTATTTATTATTATTTTACTATTATTATTATATTGATTTATTTTACTACATTTATCATTTTTATCTTCTCTTCTTATTAAGATTCAAAATAAATATAAAAAAAATAATATTTAAAAAAATTATTATTAATTATTATATTATTATTATTATTAACTATTATTATTATGTTCATTATATTATATTATATTATTATTATTATTATATTATTATTTTATTATTTATGATATTTATTATTATTATATATTTTATATATTATATTATTAATTATTATTCTTATTATGAATGTAATTATTAAATCCCCCTAGTAGCCCTTTTCTCATATATATATATATATTCTTTGTATTAATCTTATTATTAATATTAACTTTGTATTATTTATTGAGAAAAAGTATTTTTGATTTGATTTGATTTGATTAATAATATTATTATTCAGAAATTCCTTTTCCGTTTTATTATAATAAAAATTATTATTTAATATAATTATTATTAATAATACTAAAGCTAATAATATAAATATAATAATATTTTTATTAATAATATTATATTAATAATACTGTTATATAATATTATAATTATTAATATTATTATTACTAATATAATTATTAATAATATTATTCTAATAATATTATTATTAATAATATTATTATTAATAATATTATTATAATAATTTTATATTAATAATATTATCACTAAAATATTATTATTTAATAATATTGTTCTTAATAATTAATTATTAATATTAATAATAATGTTATATTAATAATAGTATTATTAATAAAACTATTAATAATATTATTATTAATTAAAATTTATATAAAAATATAGTATTATAATATTAATTACTAATAAATGATTATAATATAATATTATAATAATATTATTATTAATAATATTATATTAAATATTATTATAATAATATTATTATTAATAATATTATTATTAATAGTATTATTATTATATAATTTATAATAATATTATTATTAATAATATTATTATGAATAATATTATATTATAATATATTATTAATATTTTATTATTAATAATATTTTATTAATAATATTAATTTAATAATATTATTATAATAATATTATTTAATAATTATTATATTAATATTATATAATGAAATTATGCTTAATTATTTTATTATATTCATATAACATTATTTATATTATAGTATTAATACTATTAATAGTAATATTAAATAATATTATAATAATAATATTTAAAGTAATAATAATATAATCATAATATTAAATAAAAAATATATTAATTATATTATTATTAATATCATAATGGTAATAAAAATATATAATAATATTAATAATATATTAATAATAATATAATAATAATATAATATTAATAATAATATAATAATAATAATAATAATAATAATAATAATAAGAATAAATAATAAAATATTAATAATTAATAATAATAATTAATAATAATAATAATAATAATAATAATAATAATAAAATAATAATGTAATACTAATAATTATAATTATAATTATAATTATAATTATAATTATAATAATTATAATTATAATTATAATTATTATTATAATTATTATATAATTAATTATATAATTTATTATTTAATATTATAATATATAATTATTATTAATTATTATAATTATAATTAATTATATAATTATTATAATTATTATAAATAATTATAATTATTATAATTATAATTATAATTATAATATAATTATAATTATAATTATAATTATAATTATAATTATAATTATAATAATAATATAATTTAATTATAATTATAATTATAATTATAATTATAATTATAATTATAATTATAATTATAATGATAATGATAATAATAATGATAATGATAATGATAATAATAATAATAATAATAATAATAATAATAATAATAATAATAAATACGTGCTATCAACATCTTTTCCTACACATTTTTTACCAAGATCTGTCTACGCATTTACTTTACTTTATACGCTTAACGTATCTGTAACCCCCATAACTTAAGATACTCGTTCTAAGAATCTTTATGCACTCAATATAAGAAATTGACTTTTGGAACCTAACTTTTCCTAATTACTTTAAACAATTACTTGTGCCCTATAATTATCAAAGCAATTTGCTTTCCTTTAACATATTACACATTACCATTACTAATTCAAAAGATATCATTTTAAAATCCTACTTTTATTTCTTATCAACAATTTACTAAATTATTTGACACACTGTTTAATTACTTAAATTCCATTTTACAAACCCTAATATTTAATTCCGTTTTTAAGAGTAACTAAATCTTTTACGTTTAACTTCTAAAATTTCTATCTCTAGGATTTGCAATTCCCGGCAACTTTATTATCATTTTTCCACTGTTTCAAGTCCAGGGCTGCGGAGTCGTAAAATAAATTTTTCGACTCCGACTCCGACTCCGACTCCTTAAATTCAAATTTGGATTTTCAACTCTGACTCCACTCCGACTCCACTTAAAAAAAATTTCGACTCCACTCCGACTCCACTCCACATTTAAACAAAAAATTTCGACTCCGACTCGATCCGACTCCCACTTAAACAAAAATTTTTCGATCCGGCTCCGACTCCGACTCCAGCAGTCAAATTCAAAATTTCTACTCTGACTCAGATTAGTGCTTACAGAAATACATTAAAACATTTTTTTGTTTCAACAATTTTTTTTTTTTTGCTTGGTTTTGAGAATAAAAAACTATACCACTTTTCCAATGAATCTAATCTCCAAATGCTATACGGTAAAATACCGTAAAGACATAAAGATAAGATGCAGGCGCAACACATGACAAACAAATATATTTCAGTTTTGGAAACAAATGTATAACGTAATTATAATGCAAATTATTTTTATTTTTATTATAAAACAGCCATTATAAAATTAACAGTTTAATACTTTCAGTTTCAATAATAATAATAATATAATACAAGAATAATAGATAATAACAATACGACAACCATAATAATAATAAAAAAAATAATAATAATAATAATAATAATAATAATAATAATAATAATAATAATAATAATAATAATAATAATAATAATAATAATAATAATAATAATAATAATAATAATAAAAAAATTGCGATTGAAAACACTGATCCAATTTCTTTTCTGACAAAAATAAAAAAAATAGTTTATGTATTTAGTACATATAATATATATATTATATAATATATATATATATATATATATATATATATATATATATATATATATATATATATATATATATAAATATATAAATAATATATAATATATTAATATATATATTATGGATCGAATAAAAATACACAAAACCAAAAAGAAATTTTTAAACCCCCCTTTGAGACTTAATATCTTTGGAAAGGTACTCTCTGTGGAAGTGGAAAGAACATCTATACAGAGCTGAACTACAGAGCTGAACTACAAAGTTACAGAGTAGAGCCGAACACGCCCTATGTTTAAGATGTGGTTGTAGTTTCGTGGAACTAAGCCACGCCTCCAAGCCGCCGAATTATGACTTTTAAAATCGCAACAGCATGTAGCTTCCTTCTAGAGAATTAGTACAAAATAATAGCAAAATTACAACATTATATTAAAATACAAGCAAATTAATGTAATTAAATAATTAAACCCCAAAAACAAGGACAGGGGTCCAACCCTCGCTTGTAAAATAGAAGTAGGAAAATAAAAATTGTAAGAACATTAACTTCTCAATCAACCTTAAAGAAGCGGTCCTAAGCACCCAGCTTCAGATAGTGACCCCGAAGAGTGAAGATTAGATTCCCAGGCGGGAATCAGAACACCCACAACAAGGCCAAGAAAAACTATTACAAACGAACCCAATCACTTTTGTACCGTTTGTAGGTATTGTTTTTTTTTTAACGGGTAGATTTACCCACTCATTGTGTTTGTGCCTTTTTCTATCTCCTTCACACCTTTCACGAGCCCAGCTGCAGCCATCAAGAGCCAGCTCCGTCAGCAGAGTATCAAACTAACGCTGTTGGACCCCTACCTTGGTACAGTTCTGTATTTCATACGGAACATATAATTTGTGCTACATTCTGGTATTATATTTTTTTTATTTCTTATATAATATTAATTATTATATTATATTATTATATTATATATTATTATATATATTGTATTATTATTATTATTATTATTATTATATTATAATATATTATTATTTTATTATTATTATTATTATAATTATTATCAAATTAGTAATTTTATTATTATTATTATCTGAAACTCATACATAGTCTTATTATATTATTATTATTTATTATTAATATAGTTATATTATTATTATTATATATATTATTATTATATTATTGATTATTATATTATTATTATTATCGCCCTTGTTGTGGTATCCCTAACAAGGTATAGCCACACCTTGTGTGCTGTGGATACCCTCGTACACTCACTCAAATAAAAAAAAATAATAATAAAAAACAAAAGAAAAAAAAAAAATTAATTATTAATGTAGCTATAAAATATATATATATATATTATATATATAATATATATATAATTATATATATAATACTATAATATATATATATATAGATATATATATATATAATAAAATATTATATATATAGTATATATATATATATATATATAAAAGTATTTTGGCAATTCATATCGCAACAGCCTCATTTTAATCCATGGTCTAGCTCCTAAGGTTGTAAATCTTTGATTTTTCCACCCTCGGTCCGTTATTAGTGCCTCCGCTCGCTCCACATCTTATTTAACTTCTTTTCTTTCCTTCACTCTGCCAACTTCTACGCCTTTCATCATGTCTACTCCCTCGCGAGCATTCCATTTGCAACCTTTCTTCGTAAACAATCCCGAGCTTTGGTTTGACCTGGCTGAGTCAGCGCTCCTGACCATCGAAGACGAGAAGGAGAGATATTCGAGAGTTGTGAATGCTCTACCAGAATCTTGCCTCCTCAAAATCAGGGATGGCCTGGCAACAACTAGAAACTCTACAACCCCTTACAACACGCTCAAAACCCTTATTATCGACCGCTTGGTTCCCACCAGAGAGGAACAATTGGAAACTCTGCTTGGAGGCATCTCACTGGGCGACCAGAAACCCTCGGAATTGATGGTAGGGATGCTGGGTTTGTTGGGCGGCACTCCATCTACACGGGAAGAGAAAATAATTCGCACCCTCTTCCTCCAGAAGATGCCTGCTCGACATCACAGCGTACTGCAATCAATAAACCCGACGTTGTCCCTCACTGAGTTTGCCGCTACAGCAGACAGAATTTTGCGCCCTCCGATGGAGCCTTTGGTCCCCACCTCTTACGCCGTTTCCTCTCTTTCTCCTACCTCTTCAACTCTCGCACCTCCTCAACCATCTACAACTCACGCCCAACACATTCCCCAGTACTCTACCAACAACTCCGCCACCCTTCCTCCCCCTCTTGTTCCTCAACCGCCTTCTGCCGCCTATCCAGCTCAACCTCCTTATTCTCACCCACACCAACCTTCCTACTCTCACGCTTTCGCAGTACAACCTCCTCCTTCGGCAGCTCTGGATACCCGGGTTTCGGTTCTCGAAACTGGCATGGCCGATATTAAAACGGCCCTTCTCTCCCTTACAGCGGCAATTAATAATAACACTTTTCGCTCTCGCGATCCCACTCCTTCCAACTTTCGTCCTTCTCGCGGTCCTCGTTCACCTTCTGCTTCTTCCTCACGCCAGCGCCAGTATCCTCATGGGTACTGTTATTATCACCATACTTTCGGCATGGATGCCAAGAAATGCGATCCTTCCTGCCCTCTCTATCAGGGAAACTCAGCAGCCAACCCGTCGTAGGGGCGACGGGAGATGCTGGTGCTTTTTCTTCTTCCCCTCCTACTACACAGGATGTTCTTCGTATCTACGATCAGTCCACTAAACTTGCCTTCTTGATCGATTCCGGCGCTAGCCTTTCGATTTTACCACACAACCCTTCTCAAGACTCGGCTATCCCTCTTTCAGGCCGTCAACTCTTCGCTGCTAATGGCTCTTCCATTCCGGTATATGGAGAGCGTTTATGTACGTTGGATCTGTCTCTCCGCCGCCAGTTCCCGTGGGTTTTTCTCGTCGCTGAAGTAACACAGCCCATCCTCGGCGCTGACTTTTTGTCCCATTTCAATCTTATGGTAGACCTTCGTAATAGGCGTCTAGTTGACGGTGATACTTCTCTTTACTCTCACGGTTCCCTAGGTTCTTCAGAGCTAAAGGGCATTTCCGCTATCGCCCCGCCTTCTTCGGTAGTGTCTCCCTTCCTTTCTATCCTGCAGGAGGACTTTCCTTCTTTATTGCATCCTTGCTCTTCAGACACCCCTCTTAAGCATTCTGTGGAACATCATATAGAGACCACTGGCCCACCCACCTTTGCTCGAGCTCGCCGCCTCCCTCCTGATAAACTCAAAGCCGCCAAGGCCGAGTTTGATCACATGTTGCAACTTGGCATTGTGCGCCCTTCCAAGAGTTGTTGGTCTTCTCCGCTACACATGGTCCCTAAGGGCACCACGGGCGATTGGAGACCCTGTGGTGATTTTAGGGCTTTGAATTCTGCCACAACACCGGATAGGTACCCTGTACCGCATATACAAAGTTTCACTTCCCACCTGTCTGGCAACACCATTTTTTCTTCTTTGGACTTAATTCGAGCCTACCATCAGATACCCGTGGCTCCGGAGGACGTTCCCAAGACAGCTGTAATCACCCCCTTTGGCCTCTTTGAGTATACAAGAATGCCATTCGGTTTGAAAAATGCAGCCCAGTCCTTCCAGAGGTTCATCGATTCTATCCTCCGTGGCCTTCCTTTTGCTTGGGCATATTTAGATGATCTTTTAGTCGCTTCCTCCTCTCCTGAAGAACATATGGATCACCTACGTGCCGTTTTTGGTAGGTTGGATGATGCGGGAATTCGTCTCAATCCTACCAAGTGCGTATTCGGCGCGTCTTCTCTTACATTCCTTGGTCACACAGTCTCGGCTGAGGGTATTTGCCCTCTTGTAGACCGTGTCGCCGCTATCCGAGCCTTTCCTCTTCCCCAAAATCAAAAGCAACTTCGTCAATATCTGGGAATGATCAACTTTTACCACAGATTTCTGAAATCAGCGGCAGCCCTCCTAGGCCCGCTTACCGCACTCATTCGTCCTAAACAGCGAGGCAGCACCACTAAAGTCGACTGGTCTCCGGCAGCAGAGTCTGCTTTTGAGGCTTCCAAAGAAGCCCTCGCCTCCGCCACTCTTTTAGTTCATCCCCACGATACCGCACCAGCGAGAGTGCAGGTAGATGCCTCCGATTTCGCTGTTGGTGCGGTGCTTCAGCAGTTCCAAAAGGGCGAATGGTGCCCACTTGCCTTCTTTTCACGCAAGCTGCAACCCGCCGAAACAAGGTATAGTGCTTTTGGACGGGAATTGCTTGCTATGTACCTTGCTGTTCGCCATTTTCGGTACTTTTTGGAAGGACGGGAGTTCCACATCCTGACCGACCACAAAGCGATCACTTTCGCAATGGCTTCACGGCATGAACGTCACTCCCCCCGTGAAGCTCGTCATCTTGAATTCGTTTCCCAGTTTACGACAGACATACGTCACATCTCCGGAGTGGATAATTTCACCGCGGATGCTCTTTCTCGGATTGAAATTAACGCTCTTTCCCCCATTCCTGACATTGATTACGCAGCCATGGCCACGTGCCAGGAGCAAGACAATATCGATCTTCAGCAGGACTCTTCTCTACAGCTGCAGTGGCTCAATCTTCCGGGCATAGAGAAGAGACTCTTGTGTGACACTTCAACAGGCCACCCTCGCCCTTTCGTTCCAAATTCTCTGCGAAAGGCAGTCTTCTGCAATCTCCACTCGCTTTCACACCCTGGCGTCGAGGCTTCACGCAAACTGGTAACGGCTCGTTTTGTGTGGCCTAAAGTTAACGCCGACGTAGCGAACTGGGTCCGCGCCTGTATGGCTTGTCAGCGCTCTAAAGTGCAAAGACATACTAAAGCTCCCTTAGGCACTTTCTTGCCTCCTGGTCAACGGTTTGAGAGAGTCCACATCGACATTGTTGGACCTCTCCCACCTTCTCATGGCAAGCGATATATCCTCACCTGTATTGATAGCTTCACTCGTTGACGGAAGCTGATCCCACTCTCTGTTGCACAAGCTTGAATCTATTGCTAAGCTTCTTCCCATTGATCTCTCGGTTTTGGCATTTTCCCCCTTTGTTCCTTCTTCGTCACAAGAATCAAGGTCGCGTTTTCGAACCTTCCTTTGGAAAGAATTTGCATGCGCTTGCTTGTTCTGAGAAGATCCATAACAACAGTTTCCATCCCTATCTCAAACGATTTTGAAAGTTTTCACCGTCAGCTAAAGGCTTTTCTTCTAGCTCAGCC
The DNA here is from genome assembly GCA_015478945.1 of Trachelipus rathkii. NCBI lineage: Eukaryota > Metazoa > Arthropoda > Malacostraca > Isopoda > Trachelipodidae > Trachelipus > Trachelipus rathkii. The sequence goes on along the minus strand of JABUQX010093646.1, from coordinate 18,594 downwards.
CAATCCAGAGCATTGGACGGAAGCCCTCCCTTTGGTTATGCTTGGTATACGCACTGCCCGTTAAGAAGGACTTCAGTGTTAGCTTCCGAACTCTTTTTTGCTTCTTTACTCTCCGTATGCCTGGGCGATTGCTTTCTGCAATCTTTCCTCCTCTACTGGTGATCCCACCCTAACCTCACGCTCGTTAAAACGTGCTTGCCTCTCTCCTGGAAACCTACTCCGACCCGCCAGCAAAAGTGTACGCTACATTCGAAAGATCTCTCTTCTTATCTATATCTATTATCTCCCACCTTCTCCTCCTCAACCCTCGAAAGTACTGACGGGACCGTCGTCCCAGTGCATACTTCTGAAGGAGAAGTTTTTCAAGGTACAACGTCCCACTCGCACCGAACAGTAATTATCAATAATCGTCTCAAACCTGCCTATTTTGAGGCGAATCCTCCTGACGTCCAAAATTCGGACTTGTTTCCCAATTCTGATTCCTTTGGATACATCATCTTCTTATCCTGTACCAGATTCTCCACCTCTTTATCTCCTCCGATCTTCTCTCTCTCTCTCCCTCTGACTCTCCATCTCCACCACTCCTTCCTCTTACCCAGATCCTCTTCCTTCCTCCTTCTCCTCCCCTCACCGCCCCTCCCATCCACCACCTCCCGCCATGCCTTCCACAAAGTCTACTGTAGATGTCTCTATCTCTCTCTCTCTCTCGCCCTCTCGTCCACACTCCTGCACTCCAACACCAGCTCCCTCTCTCCGCCCTCGTCCTGTTTCAGCCGCCTTCTCTATATATATCTACGAGCAGAGGCCGTCATTTCGCCGGCCACTCGCTACGGGATTAGAGCCCCCGGCCCCCGGCTTCGCAGGGGTGTACTTGTGGAAAGTTGACTCTCTGGAAGTGGAAAGAACAATCTATACAGAGCGAAACTACAAGCGAACTACAAATTACAGAGTAGAAAGCCGAACACCTCCTCAGTTTAAGATGTGGGTTGTAGTTGTCGTTTATTACTAAGCCACGCCTCCAAGCGCCGCCGAATTCACTTTTAAAATCGCAACAGCATGTAGCTTCCTTCTAGAGAATTATTACAAAATAGCAAAATTACAACATTATATTAAAATACAAGCAAATTAATGCTAATTAAATAATTAAACCCAAAAACAAGGACAGGGGTCCAACCCATCGCTGCTTAAAAAAGAATATATATATATATAAATTAAGAACATTAAACTTCTCAATCAACTTAAATATCTCTCTACCTTTGAGACCTGTAATATCTATGTGCGGAACGGTAACACACGAAATTGCCCAATATCGAACAGCATTATCCTACCATATCTTAATAACTCTTTCATAATTAAATCAAATAATGAAACATTATGTAAATTATCATATCTATATATCTTAACCACTAATATGCCCTCAACTTTGATGTAGAATCTCTTTGTTCATAAATTACAGGTCTTGATTACGATGTATATATAATATATCTATCTATCTCTATATATTATCTATCTCTCCACCAGATATATCAAAACAACATATGAGAACCTTTATTAATTTTGTACTCAAACACCGTTTAAATTTTATTAGAAAAAACATATATCTACAACAAACTATTTATCTCTATGCTGACCATCTACCTACATTTGCTGACTCTTATTATGTCCAAGCTGAAAAATAAAATCCTTCGTGAAACAAAACAAACTTAACCCCATTTGTATTTACATAAGTATGTTTCACGACACCCTCACTTATTTAGGAACATTAGATCAGTTGTTTATACATAGTTCATCAAGTAGAATTCAAGAGTTGTTGTTCATGCTTTAAAATCATCCATACAAACTTAGGTTAAATAATGCTACCTGTTTTTAGACATCAAAATCAATGTTAATTCGACGGCTCATTATCTACAGGCCTACATGTCAAATCCCTACTGAGTAATGTCTTGTAGTTAGTGAACTATGATCCTATCCCGACATTTACAAAGAAGTCTTATCTTGTAAAAATTTAGTTTACAGAGCATACAACCTCTGTTCAACTTGGGAAAACTTTTGATGAAGAAATTTGCGCATTAAGTAAAATTTAATTAAACTGTGATCATCCACAATATTCGTTGAAAATTTAAAGGAATGAAATAACCCTACAAAATTAGTTATAATAAAGAAAGTAAATTAAATAAGAATTAGATTCGATTAAATTTCTCTCAAAACTTCCAATGCTATTGTCAATAAGAGAGAAGTGCCTTCGTAATATTTTGAATTCTCACCTCAAAAATTAAAGACACCTCAAAAAATTAAAGTCAGACTATACCATAAGTTCAAACAACTGTCATCTTCCCTTAGCACAAGAGATGCTTTGCCCGAAAACCATCTCTATATCTCTATATCTCTATATATTACGTCGACATATATTTACACGAAGATATTAGATGTCGGACAGGCATAACAATCGGCATCGAGTCCGCAAAATCTTTGAACATTTCAAACGGCACACATTGTCAATCAACTATTAGTAATATTCCTAAACACTTCACAAATTATACGGATCGTTTGAAGTCCAGAAACTTAAAATCGCGGAGGCCTTCTACATCAAAACACGCAAGACATTAACATAAAATTTTATGTTTTTATCAGTCAGACTCAATATCATTTGATATACTTATTATATATCAATTTAAAAACTCATGCTTACAAGAAATAATCCTCTGAATATGTCTCAAGTATAGAGACGAAACGCGCGGAAATCTATGTAAATATATCTCCTTCTTCTCCTGTAAATATTATTTTAAAGAAAATTAAATTTATGTACAAAATAAATATTTAGAACGTTGGAAATAAATCAAAAAACTTTTAAATATATGAATAGATATAAAATAATAATAATAATGTAATAGTAATTAATTAATTAATAATTAATATATAATAATAATAGTATAATAAAATTAATATATAATAATAATAATAATATTATAATAATAAAATAATAATAATATAATATAATAATAATAATAATAATATAATTAATTAATAATAATAATTATAATAATAGTTCTCTAAATTTTCGACTCCGACTTCGACTCCGACTCCACTTACACTGGAATCTTCGACTCCGACTCCGACTCCGACTCCACTTACACAGGAATCTTCGACTCCGACTCCGACTCCGACTCCACTTGCACAGAGTTTTCGACTCCGACTCCGACTCCGACTCCGGGAAAATTGCACGACTCCACGACTCCGACTCCACGACTCCGACTCCGACTCCGCAGCCCTGGTTTCAACCGTATTATATTGCCTTATTTAATGTTGCCTTTATTATTTAAATGCTATATTCACTATTAAAATATTACACATGCTTAAGTTAACTAAACTTAACCTAGATGTTATGCCAACCCAATTCAACTTCACTTGACTCAAATATCACATCAAATCAACTTAACTTACTTACCTTACTGAAATGTTTTATTTACTAAAATGCCATATTTACCAAAATGTTATATTTAATGGCATGTTATATTAACTTTATTCGCCCAATACGCGGAACCTGAAGACTTCAGAATTGGTTTCTAACTGAAACCTTAACAATTACTCCATACGATGATACTCGTAACTATGACAATTTTTCAGCTATAATAATTACTCCAAACGATAGTAACTTCTCTAGTACACTACTAATTCAACCGATGATAAGTTTTCTGCTACAACAATTGATTCAACTATAACAACTTTGTGCTTTTAACGAAACTTTTTTATTCAACAAAATGTCTCCAAGAAAATATAAATATTTTCATTAGCAAAAATTCTCCGTAATTTGATTTCAATTTTTTGTTAGTTGGTTTAGCGACCAACTATCACAATATATATATATATATAATATGACATATATATTATACTATATATAGTAGGTATAATAGTTATAGGGTGGGTTAGATGTAACTATATATATATATATATATATATATTTATAGTATTTAATATATGTATGTGGTGTATTATTAGTGATGTAGTATATGTATTATAGTATAATATATATAGTATGAGTTAGAATGTAGTGATATTTGATAAGGTATAATTAGGTATATAGTGTATATATATTATATATAGTATATAATATGGGATGATAATATAATATGATAAGGTTATAGTTATATATAGGATAGCGTAGTTATTATTGGATAATAGTATATAGTATTATTATATTATACGGTAAAGATTTATATATTATTATATATATATATTTATATTATAGTAAAATATATATATAATTACTATATATTATTTATATAATATGTATATATATATATATATATATTATAATATTATATAGGTGGCACAGGCGCGGCTTGTCTAAATATTTGGTAGTTGCATTTTGACAGTTTTACTCACACGATATATTTAAGATATATAGTAATATAGAAGGTTATATACTTTATATGAGTATACTTTATATTAGTAGGGTATATATAGTGATATTGTGATATAGTAGTATTTGGTGTATATATATGTTTTGATATATATATGTTATTATATATATTATAGTATATACATGATATAATATTTATATATATAGTATATTTATATAATATATGTATTATGGTGGGAGTATGTGTTATAAGTATATTATATGTTATTCTGTTCGGTAGGGTAACGTTAGTAGTATGATATTTATGATATATGTATAGTTAGTATATAAATATAGAGTCGTGCTATATTAGTGAGGTAATAGAGATATATTTATTATGAGGGTGGATTGATTTGGTTGAGTTATAATATATGTAGTATATAGTATATATATATATATATATTATAGTAGTATAGTGTATATATATATATGGATAATATGGTTTGATGATAGTGTTGTGTTATATGGTTATTGCATATATATCAGTAAGTATATATATATGTATTATAATATATAATTAGTATATATATTAGTATATAATTATTATAGCATTTATTTTTCTTTGATTATAGGTTGTATATGATATTATGATATATATATTATATATACAAGTATCTGTGTGTGTGTGTGTGTGTGTGTGTGGTGTGTGTGTGTGGTGTGTGTGTGTGAAATGGTGTGTGTTTCATTAGAAGAGAGGCAGTTGATGACCGTAAAGCAATTTAATCTTGAAAAAATTAAAAAAAAATTTAAAATTATTTTAAAAAGTTAGTGTTAACTTACCTTAAATATTTTTGAGGGTGAAAGCGGGGCTCTCTTCTATCTTTGATTGAGCAAATTATGCAAATCACGTGTTATTTATTAAATCTGTTTGCTATAGATGTTTCAGAAGTCTTGTTCTCAACAGTCGAAGTCTATTGTTCCAGGCGAGGAAAGTGTCTTCGTTGTCCTCAATGGTGTGTGTGTCTAAAAAGGGTTTAAATGGCCTTCTTTGTATAGATATAGTAAGGATAATACAGGCGCGCTCTGCTTGGCGGACGGCTGTCATCGTTGTGAAATGGTTATTAAAAGAACTTTTTAAAGTTTCACAATTTTACTAAAAGTGGCTTCCAGGTGATTTTCTGTATGAAATCAAATATTATCTAAGGCGTCCAGATCGGTATAGTAGACAATAATGCTTTCGTTAAGCGTGATGATGAATTTATTTAGATAGGTCGGTGTGGGTGTGGTTGTTTAAAGTTTCTTTATGTGGATATAAAAGTTTAACTTTAACTGGTTTCATTTACATTTTTCTCAGAAGATTGGAATCATACTGAGGAAACATTTCGCAGGATGAAGTAAGTTGGGGCTACGGAATTAAATGTTTGATTTAAGTGGATGTGAGATGTACTCGTATTCTTTTATTGAAAATAAGTTGGGTATGAGGATTGGAGTAGGAGGGATTTTGGCAGGGTTGTAAGGAAGATGTTTTGAAAGTAATTTCGCGCTAGAGTTAGAATGTATAGCATATGGGTTGACTGTGTTGTTTTGATGAATCGCAGTCCTCGGGTGTGAGGTGGTGAGGGAGCACTGGAACATAAGTGTCTGAGTGTGTAAATATCTGTAGGGATTATATGTTTGGTAGGGTAGATGAGGCGATGACGGATGATTGAGGAGTGTATGTGTAGTAGAGAAGGTGTGTGAATTTGCTGGTAGTGAGTAGCTTCGTGGGTCTGGTATTAGGATTCCTGGGTGTGGATGGTTGTAGAGATGAGCACTATGGTGTTTGAGTGGTTATTGGTAGCAGGTATGAGGGTTTGGTTTGTTCTCGTGGGTGTGGTAGTTGCGGGGTTGTGTGCTTAATGTACATCGTGGTGGGTGGAATTGAGCTAGTGGTCTTGGAATAGGGGAGTGATTAGCGTTCGTGAAAAGTTATGGTATGTCGTTTCGATTGTGTAGTATTCGTCAGTGGGGGTTTGGGGGGTGGTGTGAGTCGGAGTTGTGATAATGAATTGATGGGAATTGATTGCGCGGCATTGATAGTGGGTGGTGGTTTGTTGTGGTGGTGTGATGTGAGAGGAGTAATGGTCATGCAGGTGAATTGGAATGAGAGGTAAGTTGAAGGGATGTTTGGGTCATTATCTGTTGAAGAGTGGATTGGAGTGTTGGTCGGGTTTGGTTAATACGGGGTGTGGATTGATGAGTGGAGGCTTGTTGGGGAATTGACGACCGTGTGGCGGGAGACGAGGTCTGAGATAAAGTGGATTGGAGTCAGTAGAGGAATGTGCTTGGAGGAGAGGATGGATTGAGTTTGGGACAGGAGTGTCGAGAAGAAAGGTTGATAATGAAGGAGTGAATGGCGGGGTTTTGTTAAGGGGGTTATGGTTGCTGGTTTTTTGGTCGCGGGATGCACTTTACATGTGGATCGAAGAGTTGGCTCATACAGGTGGAGTTGGTGGTCTCCGTCGAAGGTGGCCTTGGAATGTCTGAGGTGGTGATTATTTTTCTTTGACTGTGACGGGTTCTCACTAAGAGGTAATAGAAAGAGTGGGCGGGTAAGTGCTTGGGGTTTCTTGTTATTTTCGCGACTGTAACGTCAAGGTTGGGTTTTCTACCTGAGCTTTTTCGTTGTCGTGTGTTTTGTGTTGGAGGTTGCATGGTGGTAGTCTGGTTATTGTAAGGTTCGGTTGGGTTGACGATTGGAGAGGAGAATAAGAATTTATTAACGAATGTGTAATGATTGAGAGTAATTTAATGGGATGTTTAGTGGTATGAAATAATTGGGGAATAGATAATTGAATGAATAATAATAAATTAATCATTATATTTGACTATTATTAATATACAGTAAAAGATTCAGCAGCTATTTTTAATAATATAGATGATAAACAGTTCTATATTCATATTTTATAGATTTATTGATTATATTTTAGTATATATATGTATGGTGATAGGTATAGTAGTAGTTATATATGATAGTAAGTTATATTATTTATAGTAATATATATAGGTATATTATATATTATATATATATAGTATATATTATTATTTATAAGTTTATAATAGTATATATGTTTATTATTATTATATTGATATATTATTTATATTATATATATACTATATATAGTGATTATGTTAGTATTAATATTTTAATTAAGGTATTACTATATATATATATATATTAATGATGTTAAGGTTAATATATAGTGAAGTTTATAGTGATATATATATATATATGATAGTATATATAGTTATATGATTGAGTAGTGGTATGATATGTTAATTTAGCATTAAGGGCTGAGTTTGACGCTATTCCTGAAAATCAGGTGAAAATTGGCGCGTCTAATTTGGTTAATGATTCATCAAATCTTTATAAGTTATAACAGGGTAGAGTTTATAATTTCAACGTGATAAGCTAATTTTGGAGACTTTTAGGATCAGTTTTTCTTGTATAGTCGTCAATTTTGACGCCAATACCGGGGAATTTTCATACCAATGTCTATGAGGGTGGTGCGTGGTAACCCTATGGGATAATGATTTTTCATTTGAATATAAGAGGGTAGTTTCTATTAATTGCAAAATACTGTAGGATGAATTTTTGATATCTGCAAACAAAAAAAGTTCTATGCTGTTCATGCCGAAAATTAGAAAATTGGCAAAAATCGCAAAAATTTGTTCAAATATTATCTTCACATGATTCCAAGAAAACTTAAAAATATACTTCTTTCAGAGTTTTTTTGACTCTTGACAATTAGTCTACAGTTGTATAAACCGTGCTATACTTTCAATTATGGTCAAATTCTAATATCATGACAAATTCGTAAGCATCATTCTTTTCAAAAACATATTTTGAGATAAAATCAAGCTTTAATTAGAAGTCCATAACTTTTTATATATGAGATAGAGTTTTGAAACTTGAAGATGATATAAATAATACATTATAGGTGCTACATGTCCTGAAAATTTGAAAGTATTATATATTATAGAAAAAAAAGTTAAGATGAAAATATTCCTGTACCGCGCCAAAGCAAGACACTCTGAACAGCCATACACATGAATATGCGTTAAAACGTATTTGCTTGAATTGTGAAATTGAAATATAACTTGCTAAATGTATCATAAAAATACTGTTAGGATGATTTATCCTGACAACGTTCTTCCAAATTTTAGGGCCAGTCCAATTTTTTTCTTGAAAATCTTTATGAAAATTCCTCTCTAGATTTGATAAATATTGTGTGAGTCATCAAATTAATTTTTTTACAGTTCGAGTGAGCTTTTTGAGGTATGTTCTTAATGGTATGCGTATTTAATATACTATAGTGCAGTCTCACGCTTTTCTGTTGGAGTAGGTTATGGAATTAGGTTTGTGGGTTTTATTGGAAATAATAAGTTAGCAGAAATTTCTATCCCTAACGCACCCAGCGGTGAATCTGATATGTCCAAAAAATAGAGATATTTAGGTATTTTTTTATAAGATAATATTTCATATTTTCAGAAAGCGTGGGTAATGTTAGATATTTATAATGTCTTAAAATTTCATAGCTGTATCTCTTACAGAAAAAAGTTTTGTAGTTTCTCAAATTCCCTAAAACCTAAAAGTTGAATTTTTGAATTTCAATAAATAAGGTAATTTTTAGGTATATGTTTTTTGTTTATATGAGGATAATTTCAAGAATTTTTCAGACATATAAGATATAAATCATTTAATTTATATTGGTCCTTCAAGTTCAACATCTATCTCGTAATGATGTATAGCCTACGTGAAAAGTTATGGATCTACAAGTTTTAAATGAAGATTAGTAAAAAAAAAATTATCTTCCTTCTGTGGTAAAATACCAAAAATCTCATATGACATATGAAGGTAAATTATTATGAATTTGTTTTTAGTATATATATAATATATATATATATATATAGTAGTATATATAGTTATATATAGTATTATATATTATATTATAGTATAGTATTATATATATCTGATATATATATAGTAGTGATATATATATATTACATATATATATATGTGATTTTCAAAATGTAAACAAATTTGTTAGACTTATTAGTATACGATAACTCTGTAGTGAGAGATCGAGAAGTTGTCCATTCCAAATTCTATGACTAATTTTAATTTACATCTTGCTCATCAAATGGGACATAAGTACGCAAAATTTTCGCATGAAGTTAATTTTTCTACCAAGCAGCAGGTCCCCCAGAATAATGGTACTGGGGGGGTAACTCCCCCCCTCAATAATAGGGGCGGGGAGAGGTGTCACAGGTTGGTTACCTGCTATTATCACTGCTTTATGATTCAGATATTGAAATGCTAAAAGTATATATTATAGATTATAGTATACTCATATATATGATAATATATATATTATATACTTATATGTTATATTATATTTGTTATATTATAGTGGTAGTAATATAGTTATATATATATATATATTCCGATGAAAACACAACCTTTCTGAGCTATTTCCCCTGCTTGGAATTGTACTTGGGGCTAGCTGCGCACATGGCGCTTGCGACTTAACGCCTCTGACGATGGTCTAAAGGAATGCGAGAATTCTTCCTTGTGGTGAATATAAGGTACCACGTGGTCACCAAGACAGGAAATCTGCGCCCTTCCATTCCACACTCGGCCGCGTGATGGTCTAATGCAGGGGCACTGGCACAAGTCGAAAAATAGTGCTGCAGGCAATCCGGGGATCGTATTTTTTATTGATAGAGGTAACTGCATAAAATGTCAATAAGTATTTGATAAAAATACCCCTTCTGAAATGAGCTTTCACCTGCTGGATTGAACCTGGGCCCTAGCAATGAAACGATATGTGCTGACTATACTAGGGGTTGGCGTGACGCTCACGATGGACTAAAGAGGGAGATGTGAGGTATTCTTCGTGTGGATGAAGTTTAGCTACTTCCCACCCAAGACGCAGGGCTGCGGATGTCTGCCTTCGGTGGGTCGTCTTATGTTGCATCCAGCAGTGGAAAATTTCTCGTGTTCTTTTTCGTAGTCATGCGTTGGCGTAGTTGTGTTACAGGTTCGGCATACGCGTGTGCAGTCTGCTAGTGGTTCGCAGGTTTCAAATCGCAGCAGGGTGAATAGTCTAGAAAGGGGTATTTTTAATATATATAACTTATTGAACTGCGGTTAATGCAGTATTTACATTTGATATATATATATATAGGTAGGTATATGCGTTAGTGATTAGTTTTTGTTAATTTGGTATTATATATTATTATATATTATAATATATAATATATATATATGATCGCAGTGTTGGTGGTGTGGTTCTATATTTTGTTCTTTCTTCCCTTGAAATAATATATGTTGATAATTTAGTGGTTCAAGATTCATTATTCTACATGATATCCACTTTATATTGTTAATTGGCTTGTGGAGAAATGGTTTTTTTATATTAGGGATTTCAATACTTAATGTCGATGTATTTTGAGTGGTGTGTGCATTGATTATGAGAAAATGATTTTGTTTTTTTTTGACCCATGTTCAAAATATGAATTTAGCTGGATTTACGTCGATAGGCGCTCTATGGTAGATTGTCTTCTGAGAATAGATTGTTTATAAGTATCAATGTGGAGGTTCTATATCTGAATAACGCGCGCAAGTTGGAGATGGTAAATACTTGTAAGATGATAGAGGTTTGTGATTGGCGGTGGGAAAAACTTTATACGCTTTTCTTAAAAGCGTAAGAATTTTTTTATGATCATGATTAAAGAATGTTGTGTTGGATATATATTGTTTGGGAGTATTATTAGTTGCTGGTTATGATGTATATGAGAGTTGTTATATATGGACTAACTTGTATATGATAGTTAATAGTATATATATTACTATATATTATATATATATCGGATTATTGATATATATATATATATAGTATATTAATATATTTAAAATATATAAAATTTAAGCATCATGAGCACAAGAATGCTCTCTATGACTGAATATACTAATTGAACTCATCTTTTATAGTAAAAACATTTTTTACTCAGCACTCTGGCTCCCAACATTTTACAATTAAATCGCTAGTGGATGTAAATGGACTAATTCTTGAGTGCGTTGGAGCTGCTTAACATGTTGAGGGTATGTTGTTAACTGTGTTACTGTATAGTAGTGAGACAATGGTCTGGAAAAAGAGGTATAGATCTAAATACAATCTGTTCAGATTGACAATCTTAGAAGTGTGTTAGGTGTGAGGAGGATTGATAAAATGAGGAATGAAGTATTTAGAGAGTGTGTGGGCTGTGTTAGAGAGATGTGAGGTAGAATAAGTGAAAGTGTGTTGAGATGGTTTGGGTCATATGGAATGAATGGATGATAGTTGTTTGTAAGTGGATGTTATAGTATGTAATGTGCTCTGGGTAATCACTGGCTGGAGCTGAGAAAAAGGTGTGGAGGAGTCAGTAATGTGTGTATGCTGGAGGGAAATGGATTTTGGCAGAGACTTGAAGAAAGGTGCATAATAGGGGAGTGAACAGCAGGTTTTGTGAAGGGGTATGGGGTATGTATTTGGTTGACATTGATGAGATGCTAGGGAGGGTCCATTGCAGTCCTGTGGCTCTACATGTGGATTTTTTGACGTGTGACAGAGTTCTCAGCTCTAAAAAATATAGAAGGGAGCAGGTAAGTGCTGGGGCTTATCTGGTCTTTTGATTGCACAATATTCTTTCTACTTTTATGTTTCAGTACATGTTCACACTTGACCGCCAGTCTTGTGGAGAGAAGGTAGTATATATATTAGTATATATATCATATTATATATATATTATATATATATATAGTATATATATATATATATGGATATATATATATATTTATTAGTGATATATATATATCGGGCCTAAATATTCCTGCACCTTCCACTGTTTGGTCAGAAACCATACAAATACTTTTTCTGACCAATTCATCAGTTTCAAAAAGGAAGTTGCATTTGGAATTATATTTAGGTCCTGTAGTATATTTATGGTGTGATTAGTAATTATTATATATATATATTAGTATATATATATATATATATATATATATATATATATATATGTGTTATAAGTATATAATATATAGTATATATATTATATATATGTATTTTAGGTATTGATATATATATATATTATATATATATAAGTGGGGCAGGAAGGGGATCCAATTTTATCTTTATTTATCAAGATAATCCTAGGGTTATTTTATTAATTATATATATGATTATATAGGTAATATTTATTTATCTATACCGTTGTTGTGCTATATATATATAGTATATTGATGTATAGATATATATAGTATATGTTGTATATTATATATATATATTATTTAATAAAATTTATAATAATTATACCCATATATTATATATATAATATATAATATAATATATATATATATATAGATATACTAATATAATTATATAGTATATATATATATATATATTATCTATATATTATATATATAATATGTATATATATATAGTATATATATTGATATTTTATTTTAGTTTATAAAGTTTGGATTTATATTTTATTATTTAATCAATAACATCTGTTAAACTGGATGGCGGAAAGTAAAAATTTTTTTGAAAATGCCGAAATTATTCATAGAATGGAGAATTATAAAGACTATAATTAATATAGCAAAAAGAATTAATGGAGACTCTTTCAAACGTACACTAAATATAAACATTTATGTAACACCTGTAACAAATAAATATAGACCAGTAGATAACACTGAAAATTATAAGAGAAACAATGCGGAAAAGTTTGAAATTATCGCTTTCCAAATGTCGGGCGCTGTGGTCGCGCTTATTTTTTTTCAAAATGAGGCTGACAATATTGCGTTTAGCAATTTTGCGCCACATACATGTAAAGTTAATATGTTGGGCTACTTTTTTCATTTCTAAGGCAGAAGCGTTAGATCAGAATATTCTTATTTTATGATATATTGGTTGAAAAAAAAAGGAAGCAAGAGAATGATTTTTGAAGGCACTGATTTTCGAGATATACCAAAACTATTTGTTTTTGTCTTTACAATGGTTTACTAGCAAATAAACTTAGAAAATACGGAAAATTTTGGTATTTTAACTATAGGAATTGACATGATTTTTGAAAAATGAATAAACTTTAAGGAGAAATAGTTATTAAAACTTAAAAGAAGGCAGTTTTTGCAAGAATGAACTCGCGAATTTTGACGAATTGGCGGGTATATCACTTTTGTATGAAACTCGATTATTTTATATAATAAATATATAAGATTTTAAAAAAATAAGTTTTCATACTAAATTAGTTACATGTAATAATTTTGATATCAACAGAAAATATCCAAAAATCGTCGAAAAAAAAATTTTGAAAGTAAAATTTTGCTCCGTGAGATTTTAAGCGGGGGACGTTCGAGATTCAACTCCTTAGAGAGTTTTGATTATTAAAGAAGTTTTAGAAATTTGAGTTTTAAAGCAGTTATTAAAGAATTGCAATTTACCAAATATTGAGCTTCGAAAGCAAGAACATATAAAAAAAATTTAAAACGAACAAATTATCACTTTTTCTTCTATTTTTGTATTGTATATATATATATATGATAAAAATTCTAGTATTATAATATATATATTATATATATATATAATAATATAGTGGTATATAGTATAGCTTATATGTATATATATTATAATATTTATGATGAGTGTATATATATATATATATATTATATAATATTTACTGGTATAGTATATCGTGTGTAGTATATATTAGTGATTATATATATAGATATATATATATATAGGTAATTGATGTAGTATATTCCTTATAGTAATATTATAACTATATATATTATATATATTATAATATATATTAGTAGATTATATATATATTATATTTATTACTATATAATATATATGGTATAGTATGATATGGCCAATTCTTATTTTATATTTTAGCAGCTTTGGTACTTTAATTTTTTTTTTTTTTTTTTTTTTTTGTTTTTTTAGGAATTTCTGACGCACCTTTGTAGTACAATTTGTTGAGTTAAGCTAAGAATCACTAGTGTGGCTATTATTTTGCTTTTTGCGTTCTAATTTGAATTTATATAATTATATTGCTTATAAATTCTAGAGCATGAAAATCAATAAATAATGAATTTGATAGTAAATATTTGTACAATAATATAATAATATTGTAAAGATCATGAGTAATGGGCTTTGTTATATAAATACATAATAATAATAATAATATAATAATAATAATATAATAATAATAATAATAATAAAATAATAATAATAATAATAATATAATAATAATAATGGCCAAACTAAAGAATGGTTGCTCGATATGTTGATATGATGTAGGGACGTAAGATAAGGTACAGGAAAAACTGATAACTATATGGGTGAATCAGCCGTATGAAATTTGGTATGAAAATTGAAAAAAAATTTTTTATAATTTTTTTTTATATCTCCAAATACTACGATAGGTGATGAGTTGGTGTAGAAAACTAAAATATATGGAGTCAGGCGTATAGAATATTTTTTTTTTGTAGGGGGCTTCGAGCCGACGGTGGGACAGGGGGGGACGTTTTCTCATACCTCCGTGAGGGGAGGGGTGTGTGTAGAATCCTGCGACATCGTGTTCAAATAGCTACTAAGAGCGGGTTCCGGAGACCCTCCTCCCGGAGGGGGGGAAATAGTCAACGCGTCGTTCCCCAGGAGTGGTGGTTTGTGGAGGACCGCCGACTCTTTGTCATCTTTGCGGTTTACCTGGGTCGTGATTCTTTTAGTGTAAATAAAAAGATAGATGATCTTATATGTTGGAACATAATTTGCATTGCGCTGATTCTAATATATTGATTTAGTTTTGCTTGGTAGCTCTATGCGTTGTTTGAGATATATTCTAAGGTAAAAAAGAATTAAGAAAAAAAGTAAAGGTTTTTTTTTTCATTTTCATCATAACAAATTTTCAATACGTTGTGGATTCCATATAGTGTTTTTGTTGGTTAGTTTTCTTGCAATTATCTTAGTTTTCCGAGTATATATGCGGTAACGTTCTTTTAGTTTTTCACAATCACCATAGATAAATGAATAATAATAATAATGAATAATAGATCAATAAATAATAATAATATATATTATGAATAAAATTATAATAATAATAGATAATAATGGTAAGTAATGGATAGATATTGTGCGAATTGTAAGATAGAATTAGGTTATGCTGAAAACATGTTAAGCAGCAGTGCAATAATTTCTTTACTCACTTAGACAATTAATGTAATATAGACATTGTTAAGTCTTAAAATACATTGAATGATAAGGCTATGTATAGAGTTGAGGCTTTTCTCTTAATTTTCTGTATAATCTTTTATAAAGGAAAGACATAATTTAAAATGGTTTTGGTTTCGACGTGATGTGTTAGTTGTATAGTAATATGTGGGGTTGGAACAATTTATACATCCTAGCCACATTTTAGTACGTTTTACGTTCAAGTACTTTTTATGGCCTTGCTTATCCTAAGAAATTGCCGTTATATATATAGTATATATATATTATATATATATATAATTTATAATGAGTATATATATATATATATATATATAATTTATATTATATTATATATATATTATTTATATATATATATATATAAATATTATATATATATAAATAAATATATTATATATATATTATATATATATTATATATACCTTCTGCCACTAAGGTGGGAGCTGTAATCGTTGACGGGATGAGCAGGTTCATTCCTTCTTCGACTAAATCTTTCTCTCCTCATAATCCATGTTCGAACGTGCTTGTTCTCTGGCCATTCAGACTAGAGACAGCGCGTATCGGGAGTGGAAAAATTCTCGTTCTCCTATACTCTCGCTAATTTTCATTCAGCAGAAATCGTTGCAGGGATACTCTCGACGAGCAAAAGCGGGTTTTCATCAAACGAAAGTGCGCTAACCTCCTTGGTTCTCCTACTGATTGAAATCTTTCTGGCCTCTTGCAAAAACATCTCTAACAACTTCTGTAAATCTGCTTCCCCCCTGCTCCATTCCTATTCGCTCTTCGGTGCTTGATGGGTCCGTCGCTAAATCTCCAACTGAAAAGGGCAATCTCTTCGACCGTCTGGTGCTATTTTCTCTAACGTGGTCAATCTTCCTCTGGCAATGAAGTTTCTGGCTATTCTCCTTGCCTCTTCTTGCTCTCTCAGGTGTCCTAGTATGGTCTTTGCTGTGATGTCAATTTGATCGGGTGCATGGCTCCTGAGATTTAATGAATCGTGTTTAGTTAAGTGCGGTGGTCCCGGATGGCAATTCTTCCTCCCGCTGAGTTTTGAGGAATGGGTGCCTCGTCTGACGCACTCTGGACCGCTTCGTTCAATTATATTCTATAGTGTCTCAGATACTTAGCAGCTTTCCCTTCAGTGTTTGGAAGTGCAGCGCATGTCCAACCTATTCCGAAAAAAAGGAGCCGCTCTGATCTTTAACTATCGCCCTATAGCTCGCTCACCTGTATTATATCTAAGATCTTTTAAACGCACACAACTCTCACTGAGTCTTAGATGGGTAGGAATCTCATTCTCTTCTTTCGGATCGCCAGTAAGGCTTTCCGGCGTTCCAGGTCTACTGGAGATATACTTTCCTATGTAACACCCGATTTATGGTTTTCCGATCTTAAGAACTACGAAACACTGGTGGTGGCGCTTGACATATCCATAAGAATTTGAACGGGTTGGACGCGTCACTGCTCTGCCAAGGTCCCCGGTGCTTTTGGGTTTCCGTATTTTCTCTTTTGCTTACTTATGGGGTGCTGTTGGTTCTTAGCTTTCTTTCAAGCGCGGTCAAATATCGGGCTGTTTGTGTGATTGGAGGTCGACTTCTGTCTCTTTTCTGTCTAATAGTGGTGTTCTGCAGGGTTTGTTTGTCTATATTCATCTTTAATTCTTCTACTTTTCATAATTGATCGTTCTTCACTCTGGCCGAAGTGCAGCGTGGATGGTTCTAACTCTATCATCTCATATGCTGAATATGAACTCGACCGCTTCATTCTTTGTTCACTCATTTCAATTCTGATCTCCTTCTTTCTACTTCTAGAATTGGCCTGGGTTCATGTGTTCGTGTCAATTCGTTTCTCTGATTCTTATTCTTCGTGGCTGTGAGTCTGGATGATGAAATTTTTGCCAATTGGGGTCGGTCTCACCTTGTTGGAAGAGTTTTAATTCTATGTGTGTATAACATCGGAGATGACTATTCGTATGTGTGGTTGTTCGGTGTGGTGTTGTCTAAAATCTCCCTCTCTCAAACACCTTCTACTTTCCTATCTCTTTTCGAGGAGGCGGTTCTCTCGTCTTCCTCTCTGTGACTAATATGATAACATCGCTTGGCTCAAGACATAAACAAAAATGTCTTGAAAACTCCTCACATCACATACGGTTACTAGGGCGGCCCATCAAAGAAACTGGGAGTTTCTGTTTAGACTGTGAGACTTTTTCCTCCTTCCAGTTACTCCAGTTATAGCAAGGGTCTCATCCGCCTTGTATGGAGTAACTGTTTCCATAATCTGAGGGGCTCTGGTTTTCACTCGCTTTTTGCACAGGGATCGAGTCAAAAGTCAAAAGGTCTTATAAACTGTTCTGTAGCTTTCGAGCTTCACTTGACCGGCTTCATATCTTTTTGCGGCGAGAATGTTGGTGCCTTTTATCTCTGTTTCTTTAGTAGATTGTAGCGGAATGGTGTTCGAGGGAATTACCACTCGCGTACCACATCCTTTACGACGCCCTGTACACTAGGGGTGCTGTGTCTGCTCACAAGTTTTGTGTAGACTATTGGTAACTCCAGGCTAGTTCGCTGGGGTGCTTCGTTCTTTTCCTGCCCGTGGTTCTGTCTGTGGAACTCTCTGTCATCTTCTGTGTTTTTCTGCTGGAATTTAATCTCAATTTAATCTCTCTCATTTTAAAGCCTGGGTCTGTGCTTCAGTCTGCGTAATTTGCGCTAAGGGGATGCATGGGGATTTTGGCGTGTGTAGCACGGCACCTCGCCTGAATAGGTCTCTGCGTTTAGTTGTGGGGTGGCAACTGTGAAATATATATATATATAGTATAGTCAGTATTTATATAATGTGGCAAGCAGTGGCAATGCAATAATTTGATTAGTTATATTATATAGTGTATGTATGTATGATTTAGTATTAATATATAGTTGGGACGGTGGGAGGGTGTAGTTC